>OMNN01003750.1:1257-16076 GCA_900302755.1 Chromis chromis
GGGTATTTCACAGCATAGATTTTTGCAGTTTTACAGTTGATGCAACCCCTGGGGTTAATGGCAGGCACAAAGAATTTATTGCTGAATGACATATCTTCATAACTTTGACTCCTGTTTGGTATGAGAACACGCCTACCTCACCATGAGAGAATAGAGTTGTATTATAAGTACAGAGTTGGAAACACAGAGTTTGTAAAAAAAAACAAAAGAAAACAACAACAACAACAACAAACACACAAGCACAGAAACAGAGCAAGTTTGTCTTGAGAGTTTGCTTTTAGATTAATATGTAGGCTATGATCGCTGCTCCTCCTGCAGAAGAAAAGTTTCATGATTTAGCTAAAAGACTTGTCTGTAAAAGTGACATGTTGTTAAATGTCTTCAGGCCATCAAACCATTTTTCAATGTATATTAAGTTGTTCATCTAGATCAGGGGTGCCCAATCCTGGTCCTCGAGGGCCCCTATCCTGCATGTTTTAGATGCTTCTGTCTTCCAACACACCTTCCAACATACTTTGAAATGGTCGGGCAATCTCCCAGACATCTATAAGATTTTAACTATAGCTAAAGGAGGAGCAGGCTGAATCTATTTATCTATGCCTGCATATATTGATATAGTAGTAGCAGGCCTTAGTAAACCTTTAGGGAAAACAGTAACAATGACAAAGTGCATATATATGACCTTTATTGTTCAAAACATCAGAAACAGCTGTTTTCCTGACTGTTTCATTACATTTTACCCTGTATACAATGTTAATTTTTGGCCAGCAGGTGTTACAATATTGACTGTATTGAATCTTTTAAAGCGATAGACAGGCGATGTCATCATGTTTCAAAGTGCATCACGAAAACTTTTCCTTCATCCATACCCATAATGCAACACTGTCAAAATGTTTACAACTTGCAAGCGTTCACGTGACCTGACAGCTGCGGATTGTAGCTGCAAGTCATCATGTTCAGCTGCTACTCACATAACTTCCAATACTGTCAAACTACCTAGTTGGCAAACACCCTCAGGCATCCAGTGCAATGTGCATTCATGTCATACTGGACACAAAGTAACTAAGTAACTTGTTGTAGATATAATCTAGTGTTTTTAATATGTTCATTCTGGTACTATACTATACAACCACTGTATTTTTACTTCCACTAAGATATTCAGTCCATTCAAAAACAACATCTCATCTTATAACATGTAAATTCAGGACAATATGGCATTTAGATCTACAAGGAGTTCTGTGTCTCCACCAATATGTACCAATGGTGGCCACCACCTTTGTTAGCCAGTTCTCCCGGCTGCCTCTATCATGATCATGGAATACTTTATTACCACGATCATGCTTAAGTTGATGATGGCAGTAAGATGCTATAAGGCAGCTTCCACAAAGCAGTTGTGTCTTTGGCTTCTATTTAATATCCTGAAGAATCCCTTGGCATTTAAACAAGACACTATGGTGTATACTGAATACACATTAAAACTAATAATTACCACTACATCGATATGCGTACATAAACAAAAACTTTTTGTGTGACTTTTTGAGACAGTAATAAGTAACAACTATTTAATTCTGTACAGTGAACACACAGTTGTCATGTCAAACTTGTAATAAATAATAATAACAATAATCTAACCTTTATTGATCCCCTTGGGGAAATACCTTCTCTGCATTTGACCCATCCTATTCAAAGTTAACCTTAACTATACATACTAGGAGCAGTGGGCTGCTGCGGTGCAGCGCGCGGGGATCAGTCCGGGTACTTGAACTGGCGACCCACCAGTTACAAGTTCGCTTCACAAACCACTAGGCCACCACTGCCCAAATGACATTCGGCGTGACTTAAAGCTAAACTTTTGATAAATGTACACAGATAATAAAAAGCTTTTAAAACCAGCTTTAAACATGTTGAAAGGTGGAGTATGCAATTCTAATCTAAAAGCTTTTTCAGCAAATGGTCCACTACCTGTTGGTTCTGTGTACCCAGCCCTGGCTTGGTAAATGGGAAACAAACAAAGTGGCTCGGATTAATTCCAGCTTGTCCTGTGCACATTTAAGTTTTTGCTTGGGCACAAGACAAGGGGGAAGGTAAGGGGAGATGAGATGGGAGGAAAGGGGGAAGTGGGGCTCACAGGGACAGTAAATCTGGCACATACTAACAATATAAATATGCTAACGGACTAAATATCAACAATCCTACTCCAAAAAGCTTTCCTGTAAGCAGAATGATAATATGAAGGCATAATTGAGGTACTGTTACTGCCTGTTAATAGCAGACATTAAAATGAATTTGCACTATTGTAGGCACAATAATAAAGCTACACAAGGCACAATGGGGTTATGCCTGCATTAGAACAATGGTATTAAAACACCTTGACACATCAAATCAAATCAAATCAAATTGTATTTATATAGCACTTTATCATACAATAAAAAGTAACCCAAAGTGCTTCCCAGAATAAAAACATGCAACATAAAAAAAACAAAAACAAAAAAACAACACATATTAAAAACCCGCCCCCAAATACATACATAGACCACGTACCCACAATCATGCCCGCGTAAACACACACACACACACACACACGCACACGCACTCACACACAACCACCCACACAACCATATACAGTACACTACAGCAATAGTAACATGCAAAACATCAAGGAGTAAACAATAAAATAAGCTGAGATAACATTTGAAAATGGGAAGATTATATTTCATACCTGAGAAGGAAAAAGATAAGAAAATGAGACAAGTGCAAAATGCACTGAACTGTAAAGATTTAAATTATTAGTGGTAAAGGTCAATCCGAGGCAGAGGAAATCCCGTAAGGCGCTCCCAGCAGAAATAATAGATACAATTCAGAAATTTGCTCATAATAAAGGTGGGGAATTAGTGTGTGCAGAGTAATCACAGAGGATGATGGGAACCAGTACAGTGATGTCAGGGAAAGCTGGTCCACAGAGGCTCACCTATAGGAAACACAAGAAAACAAGATGAACATGCCTGATCCAAATATGTGTCAAAATGACATATTTGCCCCATAAAGCCTCAATGAACAGCAGACTGGATTACAAACAAATAAATGCCTTCTTCCAACACCTTGTCATTCTGTCGCTGCTACTAACCTTGATTTGGTAATCAACCTCCAGGATGCTGCAATTTGAGATGGTGAGGTATGCAGACGAGGGAATAGTGAGCTTTATCTCAGTGTGCACGTCAGAGGTGTGAGCGGGGACGCGCTCTCCACTCACTGACTTATAGTGTTTGACAACCTCTCTGTGCTGTTTCCTTCCCTGGGTATAGAAAGTCATTTTCTGATCCAGCCTCGCCTTCGGAGTAGCTGTTGCAAACGAACCATTGCTAATGTTGCAAATTATGAAGACAGTTTCACCTGGTGGGAGAACAGAGGCAGAGTGAGGCAGCAGTTGTTTCAATCAAATTTTCTAAACCTCTATATCCTGCTTATTTCATTAAACAGATGCATGTATGGAAAAACCATACCAGGGAGGAAGGCTTTCTTCTCTACAGTGGCTTTCATTATGAGAGGATCCGAGGCACACCACAGCTTCATGATGTTTGTGCCTAAGAGGGGAGCCTGCAGAAAAACAGCACAGTGAGAATTAGATGGAATCTCTTTGTTTTGTATCGTCAATTAATCGTTTATGCCCAGAGTATAGAGAGAAGTCCACCTCTGAAATGCCCAAATCCAAACAAACATTAACTGTGTGCAGTATATACACCGATCAGGCATAACATTATGACCACCTGCCTAATATTGTGTTGGTCCCCCTTATGTGGTCAAAAATGCTCTGAACCAGTGGGCATGGACAAGAGGACCTCTCAGGGTGTCCTATGTGGTCTGGCACCATGACTATCTGATCAGTAGCCCAGAGACTTAACTGTTGTGCCACCACTGCGGCAATAAAAATAGTGAGTACACAGGCCAGGAATCGAACCCGGGCCTCCCACATGGAAGACAAAAATTCTACCACTAGACCACCAAGAGCAACAAAAAGTATAGCTGAAAGGTAGGTATTTAACCAGCTGTGTAAGCATGCACACAAACAGCACATGGAGGGAAAGAGTGAATAGATTAAACTTATCGTCTCATTTGTGCCTTTTCCAGCAGATTTTTCAGCTACTTTAGTAAATCTTGTCTATATTCAGTTTGTGGGTACTCTACTATTTTCTTTGTCAACTTCTAAAAGTTTGATTTAAGGGGGCAGGACGTCTGTTTAAGAGGGCATTGCCCCCTCTTGCCCCAGCGTAGAGCCAGCCCCGCTACCAGAGATGGATTTGCTTCGACGCATCTTTGTTGACAGTGACACCAACACTTTTTTCCCCACACTGACTGACATTGACACTTGGCTGTCAGAGACAGGCTATTTCATGTGACATGATGACATTGCGTTACTTACGTTAATTTACGTAAAATTATCAAGGACATGACATCGGTGTCCTCAATGGCAGCTACGGCCATGATGGGGTCTAGGAAGTTTGGAGGTCAAATCAACATCTTGGGTGACTGCTATGTTCCTTAAGATGTTCCTGATTGTTTGATGTTTTTGCCATGTGGTCGGGTGCATTTTCTTGCAGGGTTAGGCCAGTGACATTTGGGATTGCCATTTGCATGAGGGAGTGTGCTTGTTCTGGGACAATGTTTATTTGGGTGTCTAAGTCTCATCAACACGGATGGCAAAATCCAAGGTTTTCCAGCAGAACACCACATAGTACCAATATGATCAGTGTTACTCACTTCACCCGTCAGTGGTTTTAATGTTGTGGCTGATCGGTGTATATACAGTCTATAACTGTAATCTCTGATCTCTAAGGATTAAGACGTAGCTTTAACAGAAGCAGCTCCAATGAGGGAATGATGGTGGACTTTGAGGAAGCTGCTCAGTCTTTTGAGTTTGTGGCCAACCTTGCTGCTTGGTATGTGCAAATGTGTTACATAGTGACTCAAATAAGTAACAAAAGAAACGTCTGGACTTCAAATGAGATGTTTCAGGTGGGAAAGGAGCAATGGCTGCCTATTTAAGTATTTAGGCAATGGCATTGTTATTGTATTTCAGCAGCTACTCTTTTTTCCATCATATAGCAGAAATTATTCTCCAGACCACTTTGCACAGTACTGCAGCTGCATCCCCCATGGATGGGAGCTTGCCTTAGAGATAACACAAGTCAGGTGGCATCATTTGTTGTCTGTGACATTCACACCTACACTATGGGAAGTTGCCAACATGTGCATCTGGAAGACACGTGTGGAAAAGAGTGAACCCAAAGAGACTCCCAGTGCCATAAAGCTCTAGTGGACATCCATCTCAATAAGCAGAACGATGTACACAGTTTATCTGAAGTGAAGATATCCGTGTACATCCTTCTGCTTATTGAGATCAATAATAATGAGCAGAAGTATGTACATGGTTTATCTTAAGTGTAGATAGTTGTGTACATCCTTCTGCTTATTGAGCAGAAGGATGTAAACACTTGAAAAAAGGAACAAAACAACAATACTTTCAGTGCTTGAGACTATGAGGTTATATACTGGACATACAAAGATAACGACTGCAAAAAATGATTATTTTTTCCTCGTAAATAAGCTGTGCAATTTGTTTTAATAGATTAGATGCCATGAAATACTTCTTCATAGGGACAGATTTTACACAGAAACTATACAACAATTTGTGTCCATTTTGGAAACTATATATTTTTTGTTTAAGGATCATATTCTGATTCAAACGTTCTGCTTTCTGCTCAATGAACTATCTGAAGGCAAGTATGTGTACGTTCTACACTTAACCCATTTCTAGTAATGGAACTTTTTTTTTTTTTTACGGTGTTCTGTATAGTCATTATTTACTTTTGTACTGAAGGGTGAAATTTATAATTATGATAAAACATTTGTGTAACTACACTTTCAAAAGGCTGCTCAAGAAAAATGACAGAAGACCCAGAACAGCTGATACGGTGTTAAGTCAGAAAAAAAAAACTTCAGCTACATCTCTGAGTTGCAAGTGAGGATAAGTGGAGATGACTTTGAAAGAGGATGACCCCACAGGGCCCGTTTAAAAAATGTTTTGTCTCAGAAAGTATTTGATATATCTAGCTAAAATTTCACATTTTAAAGATCCATAGTTTATGATGTAAAAAATTTCAAGCAAATCAGAGATGGTTGAGCAGAAGGCCCCTGGTGATTTGATTGAATAACCTAACATTTTTTGCCTTTCTGTAATTCATTCTCTCAATAAAATTTTCACAAAACTGTAAAATGGTATAGTAATTAAATGTGGAATGACAGCGTTTTCCACAGGACCAGCTTTCATTGCAGCTGCTGATTTGGAGGGATCATTTGTCATGCCTCTACTAACAATAAAGGGCTGAATCAAGTTACTGAGGGGAGCTGCAGATTAGGTGATAATTCTGTTTAACTGTTAGAAGTTGGCACTATGTAAATGTAACTGAATTGAACAAAATACCTTTCATATTACATCTGACTCATTGTTATAAGCACAGCAATTACACGGAGACATTATAAGGGTAAGAGGTACACTTGGGCTTTGATTTTTTTCATTGTCACTTTTTATTCCATTCACATATTTAAACACAAACACGCCCTGTCAGTGTTCGTGCGTATGCAAGTGTGTCTGCCAGGACAAGAAATGTAATCAGACAAAATCTGTGAAATCATCGACTGTTGATACGAGTCTTTTCCTCTGCCCCGAGGCTTCTGGGTTTGCCGCTGGAGTGCTCTGCTGAAACGACTTGTTCTGCTGAGTGTGTCCTTGGGTCAGCGAGATGCCGGGAGTTGATCGAGACTGAATATCTTCTTGAGCCTGGACCAAAGCAGAGAAAAAGAAAGATGGATCAAAATTAGGGGAAATTAAGAAAATCAATAAGTGAAAGCAGTGATTAAGAGGAACTGCTGCTGGTCTTACTCTGGTCCTGATCCTCTTAATGTGTCGCAACCTTGCCAGCCACTTAGAGGCGTACGCATCAGAGGGATTAGCTCTGTACTGATGCACCAAAGAAGCCATCTGGGGAGAGACAAGGAAGAGTTAAGGATGTGAAGCTGTCTATGTTTGTCTGACAAGACCGGAGAGAGAGAAAGTGAAAACTTACATTTGCATGCAGAGCCATCTGCCTGACTAAGAGCGGAAGGTTGCGGTCTGAAACAATTTTCACCACCGTTGTGTCTACTAGCCCCTCAAGGTCTGAAAAGAAGGAATGAAAAATAAAACACAGCTGACAGAAACAAGAACATGATGGAAAAAGAAACACTGGGATTAGCTCACCTTTGCGGCACTGAAGGGTGACAAGGTTACATTCATAATCCAGTGGTTTTATAATGACTTCTACAAAGTTGAACTGACCCTAACGGAGGGAAAAAGAAAAGACGATGCATTGAAGGACAAAATGTACACTGCAGCATTCAGATTCTTAGATGTGTGTGTGTGTGCATCTACCTTGATGGTGCCTAGTTTGTAGTCCTCTCCGGAGTCATTGTACACCACCATGACAAAATCGTTGCCGATGTGTCGCTTTTTGTTACAGCAGCCCTTGTCGCTCTCCCTGTTTGGCATCAGTGTGGCAATGTGGAAGATGGCTGCAGAGACACGATCTCATTTAGAATACGCTGCAGACTGGCTGTGCAAAACAAATTAGCATAAATGTGACTCCTCCATTCCAGTCAGCGCACACTAACCTTGCATGATGTCATCATGCCAGCAGTAGGTGAACTCTCCATCATCTCCATATTGGTCCAGTCCTCCGAGGAAGATCTGGTCGGGGTCACAGTCTTTCAGGTGGATTAATTTGCCGAGGCCTGTGAGGAAGGCAGCGTAGCGGTTCGAGCCGTACTCATTTGACAGGATGGCAACCTCATTGTTGACCTGAAGAAGACCAAGGCAAGAAGTCAGAGCATTCAAATGACTGCGGTAATCAACTAAAACTGCAATCAGGGCTCTTGTGCTCTCACCTGACCAGCTCCTACAAACACCACTCCTATCTTATGGGTGTCATAAGGAGGCATCTGGTCCAGAACCTTCACAGCACGATCTATCACCTGCCACAGAGAAAATGTAATGTAAACACTGTTTACGTGGCACTGGAGCAGATTCTAGGTCAACCAGACAAGTCAACCCACCTGAGTTTTGGGCAGCAGCAGCGGCTTGTTGGCTTCATTCCCAAAGAAAGGAGAGTGGTAGAGCTGGAGGAAGACAAAGCTAGAGGAGACAAATGGAGAAAGACATGGTATTTAAAATATACTGATTTAAAGGCAATGCATTAATAAATATTTACATGGTATAAAAATACAAATAAATATAATCTAAATCTAAATCAATACATTGACTTGACTTACTTTTTTAAATGATATAATATACAGAGTAAAACCTGTAGTTTCTATTTAATAATCTTTCAATTTGGTTTCATTTTGTTGAGAACATCATTAAAATTTTCATCACTTCCAGGCTGCCACTTGGACTGGATTTTGCCAAACAAGCTGAGATGAGCTTACTGGCTTCACTTGATACATTGCGTCATCTGGCAGAGACAGACCACAGAAGCTGCAATAGTTCCTTGTGTAAACTTTCTAGTACCTGGGACTAAGTCCAGAGATTTTCTCTGTGTTGCTGGGTCCAGGTCGACTGTGGTAAGAGTCCCTCTCTGTCCTCCTCTCCCTCCTGGAGGACGGGGCTGATACTGAGATGGTGTGACCCCGGGGTCGGTGGCCTCCACTGGGGGAGATGGGTCCAGGTGGCGCTGGTGCTGCTGGAAAAGACAACCTCATCACCCCTGCTCCACTCTGAGATGGGACAGCACTTGGACCTTCACCTGCCTGATTCTGCCCTCCCAGGGCGGTAATATCCCCTCCTGTGCTTCCTTCCACCTTGTCTTTCTCAAAATGAGGCTGCTGGGGCTGAGGCTTGCCATCTGAGGGCGCTCTGGGTCGCGATGTGTCTCCCAGCACAGTCTCGGACTCCATGGCTGCCTTTGTGAAGGCTTCAGGTAATGTTTGGAGCTCCGGCGAGGAGCTGGACTTGTTCAGTCCGTGACCCTGGGACTGAGTATGGGTCTGGAAGGGAAGTTCAGGCCCCTGACTACCTGGGGTGGAGGGTCCTGGGGTGGGCTGATCGATAGGAATCGCTCCTTCGCTCACTTCTTCCAGAGTCGACTTCTCATCATCTTGACTGGAGGTAGAGGAGGACTGAAAGGTAAACATAAGAGTTTTAAATTTTAAATAATGTACAGAAAATATCTCTCAATTTACCATGTTTCAGTAGTTTATCTAAACGAAACCACAGTCTAGTCATGTAGAAGTACAAACACTGCTAATTAAGTGCCACTTGTTACAACACAGGCAGGGGAAGACCCACTTAAAAGGAGTGCAGGCAACACTGAATATCTATCAGACGATAATGAAACAGCACAGGTGGTGCAGATGCTGTCATAATCATTAAAATAATCACAGCTTTTAAACGCTGGCACAAACAGTAAAGCTGCAACAAGTGATGCGAACTACAGTATACAACAGAAATGAGTACACCCCTGTGCAATATTACTTAAATATCACATTATTCTAAACTGTTACATCTTACAGTAACTGCATTACTTCTTGCTCTTAAGTAAAATTAAAGACTAACAGATTAGATTTACTATATTTAAAATACAGGCCCCACAGTAGGAAATCAATGCAACAAAATTCAGAACAGTTTTCATTCCTGAGATTTAGATCTTGTATTTTTTCCAGGGCTTTGCATGTCTAACTTTATTTTTGATGACACACTCAATCCTCCTCGGCAGGGAGGATACCACATTTCTGAAGAAATGCCAATCTTCCGACAATTTTTCTCAGCTGCTCTTTGCTGGAAGGATAGTGTTGCTCTGCCTTTCTCTTTCAAGTGTGTTCTATTGGATTCAAGTCAGGCGACATACTTGGCCAGGTCACAGTTTTCACTTATTGCCACATAGGAAACTTGTGTGACTTCATTGTGTTTTAGGTCATTATCATGCTGGAATATTACTCTTCTTACAAGCTTTTGCAGACTGGGAGTCATCTTGTCAGTCAGTATTTTGGCACATCCACAATCATATAAATGTCATCTGCCCAAGACCTTTGGCACTCATGCAGTCCGATACCATCAGAAACCCACCTCTGTGCTTCACTGTGGGGACTATGCATTCACTGTGGTAGTCCTGGCCAAATTCATGGCAAATGTGCTGGACCCCATCTGAGCCAAACAGATTTATCTTGGTCTCATTTGACCAAAGGATGTGTTCCCAATACTCGTCAGGGTTCTTTTCATGTACTTCTGCAAAGTTTCAACTTGCAGAAGTACTTTCGATATTTTATGCGAAAGAGCAAACAGGGTTTTTTTGTTCTCGGACACCGTCCATAGAGGAGTCCATCATATTGTTTTTGCCGTCACACAAACTCAGATTTTAATTAATAACCCCTGTGCAAAGTCTAAAGCACTTGTCTGTCTGTTTTCCAGAGCTAGGTTGTGCAAGTAGCACATTGTCAGTGGTGACACTTTAGGAGGATGCCACTCTGGCTCTGATTAGTGGCACTAGGGCTCATTCTGTACCTCCTGATACTGCTGCAACTGTGTTATTTTCCTTTTTGTAAAGTCTCAAAATCTGATTTTTCTGTGGTAACTCTTTTTACGTGGAGCCATGATGTAGACATGCTAACAGTTTACTCACTGAATGAGTACAAGTCAGTAGGTGACATTTTGTTAACATGCACCACCTACTTACCCTGCTAAGTGTTCCAGGAGGGGGAGTCTTTGTTAACTTGTGAACAGACATGAAGATGGGATCCGAAGGCATTGGCTCAAACTCTTCACTCTCTAGCCAATCAGGAGGGGTGTGTGCTGTGGTGACCCCTGACCCCTCCTCCAGCACCACCACAGAGTCTACGGGCAGGATACAATAACAACCAAGTGGGTTATAGGTGAACATACACACAAAAAATAATCTTAAATACATACACACACACACAGACATTGCAGTATCGTCCATTGTTAGTTACACAATTAGAGACACAAATATATGAACACGTGAGATTCTGACAAACATTAAAGATTTCATCAGCTGTAAGTAGTAATTTTGACATCACCCACACTCTCTGCATTCCAGTTAAATAGATAATAACTTTAACTAATCATTGTAACATGAAATTGAATCATATGCATCCACACTGATCAACAAACTCAAAGGCAGTCAGGCAAACACAGCCCTGTGCAAATCATGACCTGCGGTGATTCCAACCAACACTGAGATCAGAGACACAGACAGATGCAGCAGACAGCATTGATCCATCACTGGCTCATTTACTCAATTTCCATCAAGACACATGCATCGGTTTGGGTGGCTTGTTGGTTATCTCAGCCCAAACATATTGCAGCTACTGCAACAGCAGCCCAGACCAGGCCCTCCAGTCTCGTATCCCCTAACCAATACTCTCGCTACACCCAAAGGAGAAGAGAAACACAATTAGACACGTTGGCCCTCAAAACTTCAGCTCTGAAAACTTCTTCATCGCCATACTGGTCTGCCAGTAAAGCAAGGAAGTGCATGTTATTTAGCTGAGGTCTGGGCTTTCCTGTTGACAACATCAGAGGGTCAGAGGTTAAAGGTCGACCTGGCAGTATATTTCAGAAACACAGGAGTTAGAGAAGATGATTAGGAAGGAAAAACAAATGACAAAAAGGAGTTAAAATAAATCACGATCTGTCTTTAGGTGTCATTGGAATGACTAATCCAAGTGCAGGCATGTTTTCATCATCACTCATTGAGGACCCTCCCTCCCGTGTTAATAATAGACTGATGAATAAAGTAGAAATGCTGAAGTTCTTAACTTGCACAATCTCTGAGAATAAAAAAGTAGGTCTTTTGCACAACTGAGTTATCTGTGATAGGTGTGGAGGAGAGGAGGGCAAAACAAACAAGAAAGCTCCTCCACATCATCTCCCACTTACTATTAAAAGAATAGTTTGACATGTTGGGAAACGTGTACTTGCTGTCTTGTCTTAAGTGTGTTGAGAAGACTGATTCCACTCCCATGGCTATTTGGGAATATAAAGTTACTTCCAGGGTCAGATAGCTTTGCTTAGCATAAAAGTTGTTTTGCAACCTCACAGTGATGACAAAACTTCAGAAGGTCACTGCTCCAGTTGTTAAACATGAAAACCATAAAGCCAAAAACAGCTGTTTTACACTTCAGTTTTTGCACTGACATAATATGCTCAACTTTAGAGGTGCTTGTACACATGGTTCCCCCTGTTTCAAGTCTATGCTATGTTAACCGTCTCCTGGCTAAACTGAAATAAGAGTGGTGTCTAGCTTCTCATCTAACAGCCATCAAGTGAATAACCATATTTCCCAAAAAAGTTAACTGGGAACAAAATATTTTTTTCTTTGATCTTATCCTTTTAATTGCAAATGAGAGATAATTTATGGCTTTCTCTGCCAACATTTTTTAATTCCCAGTAGAAGGGACATAATGAAAGCCACTTGTATTTTGTGCTTGCAGACTGCTGTATTGTACAAGTGAGAAGAAATATACTACACCAGGAGTTTTCTGGGGGGGGAGGTGTGGGGTCACACATGTGGTGGACGGTACCTGCCCATGAAATGCTCCTGTGCAACCTGCCAGGGGCCGGAGGGCCTGGGGGGGCAGTGCCCAGACCCAGAGACCAGAGAGAGCCGCCCACTGCGGCGTGATGCCAGAAGACAGGTTGGTGGCACATGAAGCCACATAACCCATCACAGCCAATCACAAACCAGCACCATGGTGAGGATGAAGAAACATGAAAAGAAACCAAATTAGAACAACGGGAAAAGTCTCAGAAGCAATGAGAAAAAAAAAGGAAAAAAAAAGAGTGTAGAAAAAAGATGAGTTGATGAGGGGAAAAAAATCGTGAAGATGAGTAACTGGAGGGAATGGAGCCCCAGAGCAAGAGAGAAAAATTAATAAAAAAGACAGGACACCAGGTACCACTGAAAAGAAGGCTTCTGCAAAACAAGAACATGTGACTCGTAAACAAGCACTTGTCAAAGCAGTGATATTTAACAATCACTGACCTGAGTGAGTCCAAGGTGGCCTATTGATCACCTTCAGGTTTAATAAATTCACAGGCAATTTGCCATTTAGGTCAGTCCATTAAGGAGGACCAGGAACAGGCAGTCATTCGGAATGATGCATTCATGCATAAAAATACATTAATTAGTCAATAAGGATTTTCCATTTTTCTATGCTGGATGTGCTGCTGTGATAATTTTATAGATGAAACAACGATGCTAGATTACGGATATTTCTAGCTTTCTCAGACTCTTAAGACTGTCACCCACCAGTGTTGGAGCGCTGGATCAGGTGTGTCTTCCCTCCCATGTTGCTGTGTGTTTGGGTTAGGGGCTCAGAAACAGGTGCTGGTGCAGGTGCAGTTGTGCTGGCAGGAGCACTGGCTGTCTGAGTAGGAGGCTCCTTCACTCCCTCCATCGTCATCAGGACACTGGAGAGCTCCTGCAGCGGCATGTTGCCGAGCTCAGAAGAGAAGGGGCTGGGTGGGTTCTCCAAACACATCAGCCAGCTAGTGTTACCTGTAAAGGCAGAGAGAGAAACAAACACAAACACAGTGAAGCCATACTCGCATATTGTGCCCCTTTTTAGCAAATTATTCAGTCTCACATGTAACTAGAACATGTAGTTTAATTTTTCAGCTCAATATACGGCTGAGATTATTCATTTTACCATCACTGTATAACTCCTGGTTTTAGTTCTGTTCTAAACAAGCCGTTTCAGTGTCTGCAGCTTTAAAGCTGTTGCTGTGCACGTCCCCTTCAGGAAGAAGACTCTCTCTGCTTCTGCAATGCAAATAAGTGTCCCACAGCAGGACTTTTTATTGCTTCTTACTTTCTATCCAAGTGATATTTTACATGTACCGGTAGTCTTAATGGGCTTCAGTATCTATTTTACACTCGTTTGATGTCTGATAACAGAAACAGAAAAATATGTAAACGAGAATAGCTTTATTGGGAACTCAGCTGTATTAAAATTCAGTGTATGTGAGCATAGAGAGCAGGAGAGAAGCAAACAGGTGTAAATGCTAGCAGAGTTTAGGTTACACTGAGGCACAGAAGGCAACTTACAAATGTAGTAACCCCCACAAACCTTTGAATTATACTACTGTCTAGTCCGTTTGGGGTACGTATTATCATACATGTGCAGTAGATCAGGATCTATGTATTCTGCGCACACCACTGCAGAGCATGCACATTATTGCCCTTGTAGCATAGAGGCTGTGTGGACATACATTTTGGATGCATGCGGATGTCCAGGCATAAACGTGAAATGCAGAAATGAAGAAATGTACAGTGGAAACCAGAAGTTTACATACACTGCATAAAAAGACACATTACCATTTTTTTCTCACTGTCTGACAATAAATCAGACTAAACCTTTCCTGTTTTAGATCAGTTAGGATTACCAAAATTATTTCTATTTGCTAAATGCCAAAATATTGAGAGAGAGAATTTTTTAGAGAATTTTTTATGCTTTTCTTCAAGGTCAAAAGTTTACATACATGTCCTTAGTATTTGGTAACATTGCCTTTAAACTGTATGACATGGTTCAAACGTTTTGGGTATCCTTCCTCAAGCTTCTCACTGTAGTTTGCAGGAATTCTGGCCCATTCCTCCTGACAGAACTGGTGGAACTGAGTCAGATTTGTAGGCCGCCTTGCTCACACACGTCTTTTCTGCTCTGCCCACAAATTTTCTATAGGATTGAGATCAGGGCTTTGTGATGGCTGCTCC
>OMNN01003754.1:0-10233 GCA_900302755.1 Chromis chromis
GGCCGGGAGATCTTGTGAATATGTTTTGACTAGCATTTTAATCATTCCTAAATGTTGAATTTAACCTAAACAAAATATAGCATGTAGTTGGAAGTGTCTGCATGTAGACATGAACTCAAGATTGCTAGTTTGATATGTGTGTAGACAAACAGCCATCAGTACAAGTACTGCCTATACTATGCACTTTGTCCCACAGGATAAAGGGATGAATTAACCGAGTGATTTATGGATGTAAAAGATCTCTCTATCCCTGTTCGGGTGCCAAGTCAGAGGCCTTGCTCTTTTTTCTCTCTCTTTTTCTTCTCCCAGCCTTACAAGCCAGGACAGACTCTTGCCCTGCCAGAATTTATGAGGATTTTTTTCATTTATACTCATAAAAACCATACACACATCTCATTCCTGTGAAATGATATCTTGTTGAATGCTGATGCCGCACCACATGAAAGTGACAACAGCTCAATAACTCTTTGTCGAAAACATATTCACACTCTGACAGAAGTGTTGCCATAATTGGACTATTTTGTGTACTCGGCAGCAATCAGACCTGTTATGTAAACTCACAGATTCTTCAAAAGGAGAGATGATGTTCGCGTGTTTATATATGTGTGCACGCATGTGTGTGTGTGTGTGTGTGTGTGTGTGGGGGTTGTGTGCCTGTGTATGCATGCCAGCACAAAGACAACTGTTGATGTGTGTGTGTATTTGCGAGTGTCTGCTTGTGTTCAGGTGTGTTCACTTCTTTTGTAGCGCAGCGATGAGTGACAGGCTGTGAGGCCGTTGCATTGAGTAGGTCAGAGGTGAGCCGACACGCTGCCTGAAATTAGATTTTGATCAAACTGAGGTACCAGACATTCACATGCACAAGTGCACCTTCGCCAAGGTGCTGACAGCCGGTGTGTGATACGTTTCATTACTGACTGGTGCTTGTACTTTTGTGGTAAATACTATTTCGTCAAATTCTGATATCCAGTATGTTAGGTACAGTAAAAGCTTCACTTCTAAGTATTGTAGACGAAAGAAAACCAACACCAATAAAAGTCAAATGATGGTCATTTAATAAAACTGAACTGACAGTTCCAAGCCATAGTCAAACCCTACTTTGTCATGACAATTGTATTCCCCTGCCTCTTGGCAAGTAGCTGCACAATGACTCGGTCAAGTTGGTGGAATGACCTGCTGTCCATCTTCTGTGGCCAGTTAAAAATCCACTAGAAAACAAGACTAAATCTCTTTACCCTCCTAAAAATCCAGCTTCAATGCACTTATTGTAAGTTGCTTTAAACAAAAGCATCTCTCAAATGAATGCAAAAAGTAAAAGCTGAGTCATGCACATAGAAAGTGTCTGTGTACTAAAATGTTTTGCTCTATAGAGATTTATGTATCAAAACGTATGCTTGTTTTTTAACCTTACCTTTAGGTGTCATATACAGTAAATGGTTTTTGAATGGTTATGTCAGTCCAGGATTTCTATATTTGTATTTCAACCCTCTTTTGATATTTATTACAAATATCTCCAAAAATGGAAAATTTGCCAGACAGTACTGATACATAGCACCTATGTGATTTACCCCTCAAGCAGATTTAGAGTCTGCCATCAGGTCATGTACACACAGTGGTCCACTCACTGTATCTGCAGATGTTTGTATTATTGACTCAGTCAAGCCATTAGCGGAGCTTTTTATCTTGACCTCAGAGCTCTGTTGACTTCACTGCATCCTCATCCACTTCCCATAAAACTGTATTTGTTGATTCCGATTTTAATAAAGGACTTCTGGAACTAAACACCAGCTCTTCAAAGAGAAAAACACTAAAGAACCTCAGGGAAGGCAGTGACCTTTTCAGAGAGGATTGGCTTGAATCAGTACGGAGGCACCACACCTTAAAAGACTTTTGAGTCCTTTTCAAAAGACAATTTACTCTTTTGAAACCAGGCCAATGCCATATTGTCTTACATTTTTTCATATTTCTTCTTCCCTGCTTCTTGGTGATTATAAAACAGTAGTGAGAACACTGACCGATATATAATGAAATTGAGCGCAGTCATGTCTAAGCTATACAGACAGATTTTACCTTTTTAGGAGTCAAAGCTGTTTTTTAAATGTTACGCAGCCTCGGTGTTGCTGGGTAGCCTCTGGCCAGGAGTTAAATAACTCAATGCAGAGCCTGGTGGCCACACTCAAGAGACATTTCCAGGAATGATAATAATAATTTGACTGTATATGTAATTGTATCTTTACTGGCCTTTCCCCTCCTGTCATAATATCACAAATTCCTGTTGGACCCTCTGTCCTTTCAGCCCCTGCTTTCCACTTGTCTGTGTTTGCCAGTGAAAGAACATAACACACTCCGGCCCACTTAGGACTAATGGATTTTGTGTTAGCTAAGCTTTGGCTTAATGCTTAGGGATGAGTATATGGGACTAGGTGTGGGGGTAATGTGCTGAGGATGAGTTAAACAATGAATCTACTTTTTCACAGGATCCTTAATAGTTAGTCCAGGCATACAGTAACAGGCTTATGAGGTTCTACAAGGACACAAGCTGCCACAGATATCGCAGACAGGCTAATTAAGCTCATATGCATGGACTGAAGTATAACCTATGACACGGGTACATGTTTTGCACAGACAAATGGGTGAAAAAAGCACTCATAGTCTACAATAGTGTCATCACTGACATTTTGAGTGCATATTTTAACCTTTACAGATGTGTTCTTGCCATGCCACCTCATAATTTATGCCTATATCTAACGTGCAGCAAATAAGACCTTTCAAACATTTAATTGTGCTCCATTTACTGTGGCCACATTTGTATTTTCCACACGCAGAGGCCAAGTTATGCATTTTCTTTATCTAGCGGGTTTGTGATAATTGGCAAGAGGCATTTGTTCGGATTTGCTAGTGGTAATAGTTAACAGACACTCCTTGTTCTTTTTTTCCCTTAATGATAGACTCAAACAGAGCGACATGTACAGTCCCAGACATACGTAGGCCTGATAATAAATTTTTCAGTGTGTGTGTGTGTGTGTGTATACTGGGATTATTGGTGTTGCGGGGACACAGATTTGTTTATACAGTTACATTGTGCGGACCTGCCTTCCTTTTAGAGAGCAAAAAAAAAGCACATCAACAAAGGTAGACTGTTAAATTTTAGTATGCAGTCTTAGTTTATGTTAGGGTAAGGTGAGGTTTGGATTAAGGTCAGGGTTAAGGTGAGGCAAGAAATGGTTTTGGTTACGGTAAGTCTTAAAGAAATGGGTGTATGTCAATGTAATGTCCCCCGAAGTGATTGAAACATGACTGTGTGTGCGTCAGTGTTTGTGCACATTCACTTGATGATGTTTAAACGAGTGGCCTCAGCTGTCTCAACAAGTTAAACAATCTTCACAAACACAGTAGACAGAGAGAGGTAAAGACCAAGAGAAAAAAAAAAGTTGAAGTAGACAGAAAGATAATTCTAGGTTACAAACTTCCTCTGGGATATTTTTCTCAGAGAAGAATGGATTCATCAGTGTAACTCGCTGTTGTTTTTTTTTTGTCAACATTTTTACTTACAAAAAAAATTTGAGATGTTTGGTGGTCTCATAAAATCGCAGCCAACCAGAGGGAGTCAGTAATTTTATAATGATAATGACTGAACTCCAAACTCTTCATGAAGGACGCCCCGGGGATACAACTGATAGACGCAAACCACAGAAAAAACAGGCAGCAGAGGAACTGGGTCGGGGGGGTGAGAGCAGATGCGGGTACAGATTGGTTCTGCCAAAGCTAAGTTATGAATTCTAACTTCTTATTCAAGACTGACCTACCTTTTCCTTTTCAGAGCTGCCCATGTAAGATGATCTCACATCTGACCATGTCTTACTGTCAGTGCCCAGTTTTTCAGTCCCACAGGATGTTGAAAATTTAAGACTACAGTTGGTTCTTATAATATATTCTCACTCTCCACCTGTCATATCTTTTTGTGTTCACTTCTAGGTGCAAGCCAAAGTAGATGGACTTCCAACTGTGAATCCCATGGTAGGTTCTTTGCTATTTTATGCCTCTTGTTTCTTTGTGCTTAGGCAACTGTAATTATTAAAGTAATTCTGTTACACTATGTAGGGTTGACGATCCAGTAATCCAGCGTTTTAGCATTTTTTTAATTGATTACCAAATATCAGTTATAGGTCTCTTTAATTACTGATAATCAGCATCAGTATTGGTGTACTGAAGCAAGCATAACCCTTAAGACAATGCAAACAGTTCTAGTAGAGTACAACACAGCTTTAGTTATGGTTATTACAACTAATCTGTTGGTTGTAAAGAGCATTTTCTAGAGCAGCCTTAGCTAGCAAAACTGTGAAATGTTAAAATTAGTGTGACAAATTGCAGTTTTGACGGAAAGTAGCAAAGTCTGAGTGATCATGAAAAAAAAGGCAGATCTTAAAATGCTAATTCTGATATGTCCAGAACTGACCATTGTACAGAATACTGCTTTAATACTTCCTAAGTAATAATTTATGTGATATGTGTCTGTGTACTTAATGCGTCCATTCCCATGCCTCATCACAAACACACACACACATACCCAAAGACTCAAAACACGGAAGAAGCAGTCAGGCTGTGTCCAGACCTCGCGGATCGTCTGAGGCTTCTCGAGCAGGAAGTTGCGCGCTACAGGGAGGAATCTGGGAAGTCGCAAGCTGAGGTGGAGAGGCTGATGGGAGCTCTGAGGGACGCTGAGTTGGACAAATCATGCAAGGAGAAGAAAATTACTGATCTCGAGAGGTGAGGGTCAAAGATTCTGTGACATTCGTATTCGTCACAAGACACCATCTGGGTGTCCTTAGAGAGCAGGGTCCCTCCAAGTGGCCGGATCTTTGTAAGATCTCAATTCATTTCTAAGTGCTCTATTTATAAAGGAGTAATCCATGAGATATAAACTGTCTAGATTGTGTACTTTTAGCACTTGAAACCACTTCCACTTTGTCATGCTTTTGCCCTGATGTAGTCACAGTCTAGAAATGTGTGCTGTGACCTATATGCATGTGTTCCTCTAATCCTTTGGCACTATGTTTTATCATTTGTTTCTGTCTATCAATGTCTGCAGACCCGGGTAAGTAGATATTTAGTGTGCCTGTCAAACCATACCATCGCAATGCTCCAAACGCTGTCCATATCCATTTCTCTTGACGTCATGGCACGTTTGTTGGTTTGATTTGAAACTCGTTCTGGTATAAAGTTGGAAATTGGGGGATTTGGCTTCATTCTGACTCCCGGGAAGCTCAGACTTAACTATCCCACTGGGACAGAAAATATACAATCCATTTACGGCAAACAATCTCGGTCTTCATTCCTGTCACAGCAATAACACAATGAGAGACTCACTATGGCCCCTAATTAATATCGCTGGACATGTATAGTTTCTCTATTGTGTTGACTTCTGCCAGGCTTTCTCACATTTCATTGCTATCATCAGTGCTGTCATGCATGTTTTCCCTCATATCAAATTGTTTATATGTGTTTTTATGTAAGTATCTGTAAACTCAACAGATCAGATGTTTTGTTTCTCTCTTTGGATTACTGTAAATGCAGTTAGTGAATGTGTTTGTGTGGGTATGAGTGTGTGTGTTTTTTGAGTTTGCCAGGCAGGCAGCCAGCGGCATGCCAGTGGGAGGCGGTGTATCCAGCCCAGACACTGGCTGTTTATACTAGTCTGTTTATTACTGGCACAGTGTTACTCAATTATCATCTGATTTATGGATTGGCATGGTGTGTATATGTACCCAAATGAGTGGTTGTTTAGTGCCAAGGCAGAGGTTCTGTATGAGAGTGTTACTGTGCACATTTACTCCATATGTGTGTGTGTGTGTGGAAAAAGAAGCATAGAAAAAGGTATGTTTTTCTATTTGGTTTCTGTTATTATATTGTTTTGTTTGTGTATTTAGCTAAACCTGAAACAGGTGGAGTTAGTTGTGTGTCTGATAGTCAATGAGACTCTCCTGGTGGATCGCTGATGAGAAGAAGCATTATCGGAAGAAAAAAAACAAACATTTTTTAACACACATTGGTCCCATCAGGTGTGTTAACACCAGCTATGGTTCTGAATGGTTAGGAATCAATTTGGATGGGCTGCATGTACTGGATCCAACTCAGTTTCCTGCCTCATTCATTACCCATTTTACAGACTCTCCACTCCTGGCATGGAAACTGTGTGCTGACACTGTGGGAACGCATGAGCATCGACTATAATAGGAATACAGTAGCTCCTGCAGAGCTTGTTCACACAGTTCGGCCTCTGTTTCCATGCGCGTATGCATGCGTTAAGCCTCTACCTCTATGTCTACATGTGTCTGCTGTTCACATGCAGCCACCGCAAGCCGTGCATACACGTGTGGGTTAATCTGTGCATTTGGTTTCTGTATATGCGGCGCAGCCATTTCTGGGACAGGGCTGTTTGGGATCGTTGGAACAGTTTCTTTTCCCCTCAGCTCGTCCATCTTGTTGGGCCTGCTGTCTCATTAGTGTCAACTAGTCACTCCTATCAGCCCGACCTCTCCTCTTCTGGTCAACATGCACAGGTCGGAGGTCACGTGCAAGTCAGTCACAATTTATGAGAGGGGGATCCACTGTATTCATTCACTGTCGCTGTAAACATAAATAGAACAGAATACAAGAGGATTTTTGGTTACAAAGACATTAACATGCACTTAATAGTACTTTTTATGTTAGCATTTACAGCTGCTGTAGAGAATAGTTCGGTAATGTTAGTCATAAGGGGGATTTTTCATTGAACAAAGATATCAAACAAACTGTAAATAGATGAACTTTCACGTGGGTGTGTGTGTGTGTGTGTGTGTGTGTGTGTGTGTGTGTGTGTGTGTGTGTGTGTGTCTGCACACATGTGTTGTGTGACAGCATGGGCGGATGAGTGTCTGCGCACTGATTAGACTTCTGTATCAGACCATGCGAGATGTAGCGTGACTGGGCAGAGGATGAATGTCTTTTTAATCAGAGTGTTTCTGTTGGAGCTCAGTCAGATGGCCTATTAACCACTATCTGAATGGGGAGAGAGAAGAACAGATGAGGAAATAGACACTTTCTCATCCAGTTGGCAACGCAGCAAAGACAGTCAAAGATGGATGTAGCTATCAGGTCATTGTAATAAATACTCACAGACTCACTCATAGCCATTTCATGGTTTAGATTTCCTGGTGAAGTCGTCAGCAATATCGTTGGGTAGTTTATGGTTGTTTTTTTATACTGTTAGTGTACGGTAGATATAAAGTTAATCTGCTTAAATATTCTGTGACACTGACTGGGCTTTGTGGAAAGTATTGGTATCAGTTGTTAACACTAAAACTAATACCTGGATTTGTTAAATAGAGCTCTTAAATACCATGGTTACTGATCTCTTGGAGCAGTTTGTGTTTATAGGATTGACTAAAATGGAAAAAAGTATTAACAATACATTTTATCTGAATGCAGGTCAGCTTGGTACAACTCCGGCGAACTGAAACATCTCAGGTCTTAGTAGTAATAGTAAGTAAGGACAATTTTGGGATACAAATTATGGCAAACGTTGTTCTAAAGTAAAATGTGAATGATGTTTTTTTTTTTTTTTTTTTATGTGTTGAGTGAATATAAAGACCTGCTTCTTTTCACCTTCACTCCTTCCATCATGGGTGCATATTAATAACTAGTGGGATTATTTAGTAGATTCCTCTCTTGTGCTTTTGCAGTCCTATACTTTAAAAGTTTAACCCGCATAATGTGATGTTGGGGCTAAACTATGAAAAATAAATCAGCCTCCCAGTCTCACCATACCACAGCTACTGAAGAGGTAAGCACTCTGGTATGTAAGGGAGGGTTTCAGGAAAAGGGAGGTGTGTGTGTGTGAGTATAAGTGTACGTATATATGTCTGCGTGTGTGTGCCCAAGGTGAGACTGAGGGGTATACATGTTGGTAAGGGTCTTGGAAATTGGTCTCTTGGGTGGAAGGAATCAGTGGTTGCTTGCTGGCAATCATTCATACACTCACAAACAACCATTTGCATACACATAAACACGCACATATACTTTTTGGCCTTACTCCTGTGGCCATAATCAAACTCCAGATGTTGCGAGCATGGAGAGCACACACCCTTCACACAGGCATGCCAAAACACACATAACCTCCAACATCTCTGTATATAATTTTTATTTTTTTTTTGCATGGAAATGTTTGTAAATAGCATGCTTTTCAGTCACAGGTGCAATTTAGTACAGTGATTTTAATTTGAAAATGACCTGCCAAATTCTTATTTCACTCTTTAAATATAATCAAATTGTACCTGCAACAGAGACGACTTGTTTAACTGCACAAATACCAAATGCATGCAGTGAATCCCATTACACTTTCCCACATTTCAGCATGTAGGCCTCCTGTCTGTTTCACCCTGTCATGCACACGTAGACAATATATAAAGGCAACAGTGAAATGGTATTTGTACTGCGATAAGACACGTCTAAGCACTATAAAGTATCTATCAGTAATAAACAGACTTGTTCTGTTTGAGTCTCTCACCAAGGCATCAAGACAAGCGCCTCAGATAAAAATTTCAGACTCCCAGTGTTGACCCAACTCACACTACACTTTCGTAGTCGCCCCTTTCTCTCCTCTCTCCTCTCTGCACCTCTCCTGTTTTTTCACTAGAGAGAAAATGTATTTAGTTCAGATCATATCTGCCTTTTATTCAATATATTGCACAACCCTGAGTGGTAACTAGCCCTGTGTGTCCTGGTCGGCTTGAAATTGGAGGATTTCGTTCCACTCTGTTGTTTATTAAAAGGGACAAGGAAGAGGCAGACTAAGAATTAAGAGTTATGAAGGGCAAGATACAAATCTGGACTTGTTTTTTTTTCTTAAAAAGTTATTACTTCTTTTAACCTGTATTTACCAGGGGAAAGTCAACTAAGAATGCATGCTCTTTTTTCCTTACTTAATATTCACAGTTTCCCACATTCACATTTGGTAGTGACTCAGTGTGACCACATCTTCCTGCTGCTGACCTCTGCAGCAGCTTTACTGATGCCATTCATGTAGTTTTTGTGCCTTGCCCGAAGGCATGCCAGCCGGAGGCAGCAGGGGAAGGTAGATGATCATTCATTAGTTTGGTTTTTTCGCGAATGAATGGGAGTTGTAATAGGAAAAAGGGGAAAAGAAATCGGTGATAAAGGAGAGGACATATAAAAGGACACACACACACATGTATATACACACACACACACACACACTCTCAAGGAAAAAATAAAACAGAATTCTACTTTGACAGCCAGAAATAAAGCGGAGCTGCTTATGTTGGAAGGCGGATGTGTGGAGGGCTCCAGGTGGAAGAAGCAGAAGGAAATGTGAAAAATTACTTATTACGCTCAGTTTAGGAAATGGCTGGACTCGTGCACACTGCTCTCTCTCTCTCACTTCATCTTTCTAAGAAATGTCACTGCAGTAAAAATACTATTTCCCCCCCAAGAATTTACTCATTTCAGTAATCAACAAATCACATTTCTCCCTCACATTTTCCACTCACATGCAGCCCAGCCCGTCTGCTCCTTTTTTCGTACTCTACATGCCCTCATTTGCCTTCGCACTGGTCAAAACACTTTCTTCATTTTGCACTGATGGGCTGATGGGGGTGTATCAGCTATCAAATGGGACCAGCGTGTCTGCTGGTTTGTACACCTGTGCCAGTAGCGGCTGTGTGTGATAGCTGATATGCCCTCATGGCAAGTTTGTTCTCCATGGACATGCCTCTGAGCTTATAAAAACACACACAGAGACATCAAAGATCTGGGTATAAACAGATTCTCGTCCTCCTCTTCCTCATTGCTGTGTAAATATGTGTGCACATGAACACATGTGTGTGTATAGTACACAATATTTATGCAGTACTTTTCAAAACCCACTCATAAAAATGATAAAAACTCGTAAAATCAACAGCAGAGTGATTGAAAAATGAAATAAAGATACAAGCCAGAGACATGAAATGGCAGACCAATAAAGTGAATGTGTGGTTTTCTGAAGAGGGAGTAAAAACAGATGTAAATATTGATAGAAATGTTGGATACTCCTCTTCTGCTTCATCTGCTCTTATTATAACGAAACATTTCCTCAGAAGTTTTCAAAGGTACTATTGTGTGTGTGGGCAAAGTGAGAAATGTAATAAATGTATTCATCATCATGTTAGATATATTTCACATTAATTGCGCACCAAC
>OMNN01003756.1:8947-39072 GCA_900302755.1 Chromis chromis
ATACGATCCTAGAAATGTGGGTTTAAACATGATTTATCGTGCAAACTATTGTTTTGGTTTTTTTGCTCAAGCTGTGATTGAAACTACTAACTGCAAAACACATAACTCTGGTTGCTTAAGGCGTGCTTTCATTTTAATGTGGTTCATATGTAATATATGCAACATATTTAAAACTAATTGCAATATCATACTGAGGTCTGATGAATATATATTGAATGTATTTCCCTCAACAACATATAAATAGTTCTTAGGGTGGTCCAACTCTGAATATCATATGATTTCATGTGGCCTCTACAAACCAACATTCTCTGCTGTGATACAAGCTTTGAGTGATTTAATGACTTATTGACTCACAGCTCAGTATGACTGAATAAAGGAAAGGATTGGAGATTATATGTGACTTTGGATTGTAATCACTGAAGGATACTTTAATTACATTTCATTCACTAAGATGTGCTCATATTTAGGCCAGTTGCTCTGTCATAAAAAGCTTCCTGCTGACCTCTTTTGGTGATAAATGTGTATTACAGATCTATTTCGAAGCAAGGATGAAATCAGGGTTGAGCACATTGTAAAATTAGTAATGCACCAAACTGCAACCTGGATTTCAGCGATACAATAAATCAGGTGATATTGCAGACGCTGCATCAGCATTGAGCTTGTACATCCGAGAAATATTTTATGTTCCTTCATGTTTATTAGTACAAAATGTACTTACTGTGAACTGATTTCTTTCTTACAATACAGCGGCTTGATCAAATTTAGATTAAAGAATGAACAAGCGGAGACCTGGGGGTGGTGATAAACAACAGCTTCTGCAACTTTTTGCTTTTTTCAGTTTATTTTCTACTTTAAACCAGAGGTTTGTTACCAGTTTCAATTGTACAAAGTAGTGCAGCTACTGTAATCACACTCATCATCACGCCACTGCACTGAAAAATTTAACACTTTTAATCAGTGCTCCAAGAGACAGAAATGTACCAACTAATGGAGGTAGTAAAATAGGATAAAGACAAATGTTAAAAAATGGGATTTTCAACAAAAAAGGAGGATAAATTAAATAATAAAAATAAATAAATAAATAAAAAATAAAGTGCAAAATAAAAGTAAGATTACAAGATCAACTAGAAAAGCACTCGGAGAGTGCAGACCTCCGCCAAGCAGCTCATGTCCACCCATTAGGGCTGGTCAGAATGACGAATATCCCAATAATCAGCTCTCAATCTCAAATTTGAGCTGCTGCGATGGATGTTCAGGTCCAATTAATGACGAATATACTTCGGGGGGAGGGGGGGCACCAAAATTTCATCAAAATCCATTCATAATTTTTCAAGTTATCTTGCTAACAAACAGACAGACCGACAGACAGACAAACAGACAAACGCCGGCAACAACATAGCCTCCGCTTTGCGCTTCGCGCTTGGCAGAGGTAATAAAAAAAAAGGTTAGAAAGGGAGAATCACATTATGTAACACTGGCTTATTGAACTAATTTAACTGTACAGGACAACAGCTGCCAGCGTATTATTACTGTGTGTCATAGAGCTATAATTTCCTGAGGTAAAAAGGCCTCTAAACTTTATCTATCTCAGTGGTTAAGTTGGATATTTGGCTTAATGTGAAGCTGCTGCAGATTTGTCACCAACATTAGTTTGACAGTGACATAGACTACAAGTTAAATATGTCTTAAAATACCTTATAAGTTACTGGAATTCACAGAACTAAATGGGCCACTAGATTCTTGAAAGTCAATCATCAACAAGAGCAGCAACCAATTTGTGGATTGAAACGCCAGAAATAAAGCCTTATAAAAGCCATTAGAAGTCTGTCTTGAGGAGTTATTTGAAAGTGACTTTGATTGTCTAATTCCCTCGGGCAGGATTTTGGCATTAACGACAAAGTGATCAATCACATTTAGTTTTAAATCTGTTTAGTGAAAAACAGCCAGAAAAAGTCTCTGCCAGAGGATCTCTGGCTGCTATGAGCTGAAAGGGTCTGAAAATGTTAGACTTTGAGTGTGTTTAGAAATCTCTCAAAATCACTTCTGAAAGTGACAAATACCCAGAATGGGGAAAGTAAAGACAGACATCATGGCAGGCTGGTGGGAACATTAAAGTGATATAAAAACAGAGATGGATGTAGCTGTAGATGAGAAGAGACATGAAAACCACTCTCCAGTCAAAGATAGGGATAGTTATTTATTTTTCTTATTATTCAGAAATTTCCACCTAAAAGAATAAAAACTGTCTGCATTAGGTCCATTTGTTAGTTTCAAAATCCTGACTAAATGAGATAGTGGTGCTGTGGAGATGCAGCAGCATTACAAATCTACTATGTTTGACAAGTTTGCAACATCCAGGTCTTTTGACTGCAAGGAACTCTCATGAAGGTTGCAAGGAGTGTATTGCAACAGATGTGAGGTATCACTGGATATCATCAGTGTGAGTGCAGAGAGGTGCGGTGTGTACAGTTAAGAAGTGAGACCAAAGAGAAACATGCAGTTTAAAAAAACATCACACATGTAGTAGAGATAGAGGTTGCTGGCGAATCTTGTTGGGCTCACATGGAATATTCTGTTTAGTTCTGTTGCATCAGTTATACCTCAGTGTGTCTGTAGAGAAAACAACATTTCTCAGTGGTGGTGGAAGAAAAAATTCTGTTTTTTTACTAAAAAACAAGCAAGAAGCAGCAACACAACTCAATTAAATATAAACGTCGACACAAATAAAAAGGCAGAGATATTTGATGTTTGAATGAACAGCATTATGAAGAAAAATCAGTGTTTCTATTGCTACGATGTTGGATTATTAGTGTTGATGTTAGCATATGTGCAGTACAAGCTGCAGCTAATTTAACTGCTTCATATTGTGTTGGGTTTGTAGCAAGACATACACAAACAATAGTAAATCAATATTCTTCTGAAATGTTGTGGAGTGGAAGTATAAAGAGGTATAAAAATCGATTTAGACCTAAGTTCAAGTGGCCTACCTTTAAAGGCCTGTTTGCAGGATTTAGTGGCACCTAGAGGAGATTTTGTGAATTGCAACCAACTAAATTCTCACCCTCCCTTTCCTAGCATAATTAAAGAACCGATGGTCGCTGCTAAAAATGTGAAAAACATCACAGGTCCTGTCTGCACAAACATGATGGGGAGGAATCTTCTGCCTCTGTAGATACACTGGGCTTATGGTAAGGTGACAAAAACACAAACAGTCTTATGTTTTCAGTGATTATACACTAATGAAATCATAATTGTGAATATTATATTCCATTTCTGCCAATGGATCCCCCTAAATCCTACATACTGGATATTTAGCTTTAAATACAGTAGTTCAATCAGTGAAGCTAATTACCTTTAGTGGCTGAATAAACCCAAACACCTCAATGATTACAAAATCCCTCAGCATTAAGCGTAAATGTCATTTCAGTCCACAATCCTGTGAGGAGCAGTCAAACACTTTGTTGCCAGTAGCAACCACCGCTGACAGTTCTGTCGCTGTGATAGACTTCCATCCAGCCTTTTGTCAGATCTGATACCAAGAAAAGGCTGACAAGCATCTTTTATTTCCTCCCCAAATGTCCTTGCTGGATGACTATTTACAGTTACTTGTCATATGAAAGCTGCTTTGTGGTGTAATCTTTTTTTTATAGAGGAAATGCGCTGCTGGAAAGTGAGTTATGCCATAAAACAAGGGTGTCCATGAAAACGTGAAATGATTTTTGAAACTAGAACATGACAGAGGAAACAGAGAGAAGTGGCTGCGTTGGTTTCTATTGTGGTCTATAGCCACCAGGATGCTTTACAATTTGAAGACAGTCTGTGTCTTCAAATTGCATTACCCATGCCGCTGCTAGTGGAATAACTTAGCGTGGCCTTTAATTATTTTTTCCTGTGGTAGATTCACTGCTTATGAAGCTGTCATTTTTATGCAAGACATGTTGGCATTTCTCAAGCACAAGTGCAAATGTTGAAATCAGTGATGGTTGAAGTCTGGATTCAGCTGTTATAGTTGTGCTGTCTTGGTTGTTGTTGTGCATGTTGGCTTATTGTCACACTATCATGGCTTCCTGGGACGCTTCAACAGAACAAAGCAGATTATGTTATTAACGTCTGTGTTTTTTTCTTCTAGCACATGTCAAATTGTCCTGTGAAAAAGGCCCTAGCTGTAGCTGTATTACAACAGTAGCCTACAGAAAATATAGATAGCTGATGGTCTTGTTCTGACTTTTTGCCACAGGATTGACCTTTGGGGGTTTTGAGTGAAATGTCTCAGTATCAAGATAAACAACTGAACTGAAATGTCTTTGTCTGGTTTAACTCAGTGCCTGCTTAGTATGCTTCTGTAGCCACATTGTGAGCAGGTGACTTCTGCTCATCTTCTTGTTTTGTCATTATTTATGTAATTGTGTCATTGAATTTGAATTGTCCAATAATGTTCTCACAGCCTCACATTTGCCACGTGACTTTAATGACCTTCAATCTATAACATTTATAGGCATGTTTTGCTAAAGTGAGGGCAGAAAAACACAGATGTTCCCATTATTTATTGTGTGACAAACACACTTGTAGGATTACACTGATTCTTCTGTAATGTCATGTTTATTCTTTACTCATATAATCACAGTTATATTCACATTCATTCATATTTGCACTTGTCCTTACATGAAAAGGAGCCATGTTTAAGAAACAAGCTGAGATGTGAAATTTCTTTGGATTGTGCAAGTTAGACTGTGGTGTGCAATCATTCAGCCACTTAAAATATCAAAAAATTTATTCTGTAGTTTTCACTCGTTTGCTACCAACTGAGACTAATCTTATTAGTGATGTCGTCAAACATTTGCTTTGTTTGCAGCCCCGGTTATTTAAACACCATTGCTTTTATGCCCTTCGATCGCTCAGCCAACAGAGGGCAGTGCTTAGCCGTGCTGATTGAGGAGAAAATCTCTCAAGCTGCAGTGATGAGCTCTTCCTACTTTCTCATTGCATTTGATCTTTCTTCTCGCTCCACAATTCAGTTGACAAATGCGTCTGCTGTATGCACAATAAGCTAAATATACTGCAGCTCATCTACTATTGTGTGTACTGCTTGGATAAATTGTGTTCTCCACTTGATGAGAGGATTGTGCTGGTCTAACAGCTGTAGGGTTTTTTCGTCATGTTAAAGTGGTGAGGCTCCAGCCTCTCGCTGCATTATTAATGAATCTTTTTCTGGCATCATCTCCCTTCTCTACCCTGAAAACTGTGGGAGGAAGAGACAAGCACCAATCCGGTGGTTGTCATGAGGCCTCCACCTATCACTGAACTAAACAACATACTATATGCACAGACTGTCCGATGAGGTCATGTACATTTCTTCCCTTTTCTTTTCTGCAGAGGTCCTATCTGGATGCAAAAATGCAAAATAAAACCTAAATTAAGGCTCAGCAGTTGCAATACTGTATGTTTTTAAAATGGTATTTCTGTGCATGTTCCACAAATTGTCAAAAACAGACCTTGTGTTAATGACATCTGTATTTTTATTTTTTTTTTGCTGCTAGAAAAGAAAGAAAGGGATTAATCTGATGAACCAAAAGACTCTTTTAGACCTGCTGGGATGTCACCTCAAATGTACTGCAAGACTGATGTCAAGAAAGGAACATGAAAATATTAAAATTGCATTTTCTATTTTTTACCGTGGGGGGCAGGCATGGAAGGCTGCGTTATGTAAAAGGATTTGTAGATTGTTAATTTCTTCTAAATGGGTTTCCTCCTTACTCCAAAAAGCCATGTACATCCCATTTCCATTTTAAACTGTGAAGCATTCTATCTCTGCAAGCTGTAAATCTGGGCAATTACATAGAAAAATAGCAGCAGTTTGATCTTAAATATCCTAAAATGCCACTTTGCGCAGATGTAAATACATTCCTGGTGAAAATGTTGAGCGTCATCATTTGCTGGGTGTGAAGTCCTTTTCCGAGACGGCTATAGTAGCTGCAATGCTGACACTGACCCTATTCCATCAATCTCACATTAAAAACGCTCCCAGCATTTAAATATTTCAAAGAGCTCCAGAGAAGCTCTGAGCCTCTGTGAGTGTGTATGTGTGTCCTTCTTCTTCTACTTTAAAAAAGAAAATGCGGTTGAACTCAGAGCTTATTGCTGATGACTAAACACCAAGCTGATGTCTGTAAGGAGGAATATACTGTAGCTCTGACTGACATGAACTCAAGTGCACAAGATAAACCTGTTATGGCAAAAAATAATCGAGCCTTTCCTGCATCATTTACACTGTCAATCTTTGAGAATATATACTCAATAAAATAAACATGCTATGCACATACACAGGATAGCAAGAATGGTATATAAACAGGGAGAAGTGAGTGAGGAATGTCATGAATATATTATCATGTAGTTAGTCTGTGATGTTTCAGCTGTGCTGCACTGTCTGGTGCGTCACTGTGGGCTTTACATATGCTGTCTGTGTCAAGTCTCCTAAGACAGCCACATGACAGCGTGAAAAAGACACAAACGCCCACATGTTAAAGCAAAAAAACGTGACTCTGGAGTGCTTTTACTGGTTCTCTTTGTATGGGTATGATTTCACATTTCCCTTAACATGTGTTCTTGTATTTTTTTTAAAGGTTTTAATATCTCTTTGATGTGTGCTCCCAACATTTAAAATAAAATGTGACTTAAAGAAAAAGAAGACTGGCATCAGGTGCGATGATAAAGTCAGCCAGGTCCCCGTTGAGTACGGCTATAATTAATAATGAATTTCTAGGTTAGGGTCAAATGAAGTTCAAATGATTCATCTCATCTCCACCAATCATAGTCTCACTGTAGATGCTGGTAAAAAAAAAAAAAAAGAAATCTCAACACGCAGTCATTTTATTCTCTCCAGGTTGAACTAGGTTATCCAGTGTTTTTTTCCCCTGAGGATTAATTAGACAGACATGTTAATATTCATGAGTAAAGCTTAAAAAAATGTCAATATGCTGCTTTCAAGTGGTCATGTGTCACGTGAAAAGCACATCACCTTAAATTTCCTAAACACCACTCCAAAGTTCATGACCTTGTTAACAGCAGTTGAGAAAATAATGTCTCGCCATGTCAAATGATTTTCATCAGATGGGGTTTGCCTCGTGTTCAAAAGCACTTTATAGCAGTGGTGGGTGCATGTTGTAGGTGGCTGTGGTTCAGGTGGTAGAGCGGGGTTGTCCACTAATCACAAAGGTTTGCAACCCTCCTTATGCTGAAGTGTTCTTGGGGAAGACACCAAACTTAAAGTTGCTCCCGATGCCACACAAGCACCTTGCATGGCAGCTCTGTGGCCGTTGTTGAGGGAATGTGTGTGTAAATGGGTGAATGGGAAACATTGTAAAGCACTTTGAGTGCCACTACGGCAGAAAAGCACTACATAAGTGCAGACCATTTGCATATATTCAACATTTTTATGCTAACAATAGATCACAGGGCTACTTGTGTGTGACAAACCCACAGAGAAGAGTGGCCTGACTCTGTAGTTCTCAACTATCAGCTCATAGTTTTAGTTTTCCAACTCACAGCCTCACTGTTCAACTCTGATCACAGAGCTGCTGACAGCATAAAAAGCTCCACAAGAGACAGTCCTCCCCGAAAATACAACAGCTTCAGTCATTTCACCCGAATGACCAGAAATATTTGTTTATCTCCAAGTGACAAAGACCTCTAGCAACAACAGTAATTATAAAGGAGAAAGTCCTTCATTAGCAGTTTTTTAAGGTCAACAATGAATCTCAAGCTTTGGAGCTTAAATAGCTGCACAAAAATGTTCACCACAGGTCAATCAAAAGCTCTGCGGAAGAGCTACTAAATGAATGCTGTGGTGAGACGTATTTAAAATTTATGGACATTAGTCTGACAATGAAAATCCCATATGAACTGAAGGCATACATGTTTTGCTTAAAGCACAAACAACATTTTAGCCGTAGTTGCATGACGAAAAAGTAAAAAAAATTTCTCCACACTAGCTTTTGTGTTGCAGTACCCTAAAGAACATCAACATTTAATGTGTACACACTCAAGTTGAAGTAGAAGAGCGGGGCAAAGAACATCAGTTAATTATTAATGTTTAAAAGGTTTAGAGGAATCTGACTGTCGCTGAGGTTAGTGCTAGACCTCTCCAAGAGATCTCAGGAGCAGAAACCTGAAGGGAGTCTGCAAACCTCCTCACCCAACAAGAACTGACTGTGGCCTGTGGAGGACCTAATCAGCTGAGCACTACAGGAAACACAGGCAACCTTCATGCTCAGTATCCATAAGGACAGACTGTGTGAGTAGAACTTAAAGTCAGTGGACCCAACAACAGGGCAACAGGAGATCCACCAGAGAAAAGTGAATATGAGGAGTCCTTGAAAGCATGGCTACCTGCAGGGAATTTGCTGGTCAGATGCATAAAGAACATCTGGAGTAGCAGCTCGTCAGTCCAGCTGTCAGATTCTATTTAATCTGAGAGGTGAAATACGAAGGCCCGCTCATCCTCTGTGCATGCTGAGTTCACAGTGTTACAGTAAAGCTGTCATGCGTTCGGGCACTGTAAGTATTATGGGGGTGGGGGGAGGTAAACACACTGCAGGGTCAGAGGGGTGATGAGTGGTAAGAAAAGATGGTTTTAGTGGCCATACCCCGAGAGGAAAAGTGTTTTCTAATCACCGAGGGGTTTGTAGCTCTGTTTACATTCACCAGGCCTCCTGAGAGCTGGTTGGTCAACACTGAGCGACGATATGACTAACGATTCGTTTTAGACCTTGAAAGCAGCACTTGAAAAAAAAAAACTAAATCTTACTTAATCCTTGTTGCAGAGATTTAAACTGAAGTAAATGTAGATGTTCAAGCTATCATCTGTACATTCCTAAAAGCTATTGATATTTGTACAGTGCAATATTTTAACATTGCAGATATAAACATTTCATTCTCCCTTTACAGTAAAAGAACCTTTTGATGGTTTGTTTTAGTATTAGATGCACATAACATTCACACCATGAAACTAAATACACTAAATGGATTTAAGCCATCTTTACGTTTACACTCATGCTCTTCCTACTGTGATCTATCAATAGCACTAGTCATTGATTACAACAGAGACTAATGCTGGTCATGAATTTCAATTACCTCTGGCGCCCAATCTAAAACAGCTTTCAAGCATTTCCACCAACTGCCAGCATTTCCCCCTTAAAATTGCTGGTCAAAACTGGTGTTCTTGACTATGGGAGGGGTTACAGCAAGAAATTTGGTACCATTTTGATAAAACATGAGTAAAAGCCATGTTCACCATAAAATTCTTCCTAAAGAAATGACCCCAACTTCCGCTCCATAACGTTCAGCTCTCAAACCTGTCAAAATGCAGGCCAGCTCTCAAAATTTACCAAGCCAGAACTGTCTCTGCACCAGCAGAAAGACAAATGAGACAAATGGGAAAAAGACAAATGACAGTAAAGTTATTGTTCCAAACCTGGGAGCGAGATAAATCTGATGGGTCACAGGATGATAAACAACATAGACGAACATAAAACATATTTGTGTTGCGCAACATCTTTTTTTTTATTTCCTCAGACTTCTTTAATCTTACTATTACTTCCCATGGCCTCAGAAACTAATTTCAAACCTGTGAAGGAAACAATACTTTTTCATTGAACTGCTTGAAATTCACAAAAAGAGGCCTATGTGAGCAGACTTTACTTTTCTTTGAAAGGTCAAAATCCAAAAAAGGTTGGAAGCCACTGGATTAAAGGCAAATACATTTCTTCAGAGGACTCAAGAGAACAACACAAAAGGTAGGCTGTAAAAGCAAAAAAGCGAGCATGACTTACAAAAAGCAGGTTCACGGTTACAAAACCAGGCAGACAAACAAAGCGCAGGGGTCAAGACCAGGGCAGAATGTAGAGTACAGGCAATGTTAATAAAAAAGAAGAAAAAAGCTGGAAAGTTAAAGCGCTATAAGCACAAATGCAACCAGGCAAAAGAGTAGAGGTTACATGGGGGTATTTATACTGCAGAGGCTGATGAGCAGAATGCAATCAGGTGAGTAGAGGGGAGGGAAGTTCAGGTGAATAAGGAGGTGGAAAAAGCAGAGCAGGTCTGAAGAAACATGAGAGTGAATCAAAGGAACACAATAACCAGAATGAATGAATGAATGAAGATATCAATAAGAAAACTACAAAACTGTGACAAAGTGGAGGAAGAAGTATTAGATGTAACACTGGTAAGTGTGGGAGAAACAGATTAAGCTGACACAACAAAGGGAGGCGGAGTTACTGTACACTGTAAAAAAAAATGTATTGTTGTAAAAAAAATGTTTTTTGAACAATTTACTGTAATTTTACCGACATTCCCTGTTTTTGTTCAATTGCAGAATTGCATAATTAGAAAGTAATAAAATCACAGAAAAAGCTATTAATTCACGTTTACCATAAAAAGTAAATAAATAAATAATGTCCACATCAAATATTTGTATTTTCACCAATTCTAATTTGTACTTTTACAATGTTTGGGCATAAAATTACACTACTCTTATTGTATTTAAATTGTAAACAAACAGACAGACAGACAGACAGACAGACAGACAGACAGACAGACAGACAGACAAAAAACAGATAATTGCCATTATTTGAAAGGCAAAATATGTATAGGAACTAAAAAGAGGTTTGATTTTTCTTGTTTTGTTAAATTGCAGATAAAATCTACTAAAATAACAAAAAAAAAAAGTTTTAGTTTGCATATTGATTGTAAAAAAAAAAAAAAAAGAGAACATAATCCATTATCCACAACTGTGCATAACGTCCACATCAAAAATCTGTACTATTACAAATAGTGCATTTAGACCATAAAATTACACAGTTTTACTGTATTTAAAACAGTTAAAATGTTTTGTTTTTTTCACAGATATTTGTCATTATTTTCATTGTTTTTTTTTCAGTTTTTGAATGTTATAGTACATACATACATACATTATCTATACACCACTTAATCCTCTGTAGGGTCACAAGGGGCTGGAGCCTATCCCAGCCAACTCGGGCGAAGGCAGGAGACACCCTGGACAGGTCGCCAGTCAATCACAGGGCTACACATAGAGACAGACAATGTTATAGTAGTCTACATTTTTTAATATGTGTTTTTCTGACACACTTGTTGCCAAATTTTCACAGTTTTTTTGTGTATTTTCTTGTTTGCAGTGTATACTTATAAACATTAGGTTTTAAACAGAATGCAGTATGTAGAGGACTGGGGTTTTCCATGTAGTTATAAATCTGTTCCTCAACTGCAGTATAGGGTGTGATAGTAAGTGTGAGGTAAAGTAAGGTCATCCTGGTAAGGGGTCAGAGGGTGAGATATCCTACTGGAGGTGTGACAAGTCCAGTGTATTTTCAAAGGAAAGCCAACTGATCTATTTGTACCAACAAATTAGAATTAAAGCAGTCTTTTAAAGTACACAGCTTTATCTCTACAATGCTGGCTAATGCCATCTTAATCTGACCATCTTAATCTGTCTCAGTGGTCTGGATTAGTAAAGTAATGTTAACATACAAAAATAAATAGCTTGCATCTCAGGACATCAGGAATTAAGTTTATTTTAAATCTTGTTGAGACAAAAAAAAAAAACAAACATAACATATACTGCATAGTTTAATATTGTGATTGATCTTGGGGGATAAAACGATAGATTTAGAATGATGTTTTTTCCCCCGAAGCAGATAAACTGAACGTATAATGCAAACCAAGTGCTTGACTTGGAGAGACCTTCTTCTTTGAAGGACCACATGACATCTTTATTATAAAGTAGGTTGAAAAATCATTGCACAATCAATCACAATCTATCTATTTATCATGTATTATATATTAAATTATATAAAACAGTATAGCATTAGCTAGCTAGCCTGAATACTTTGCTACTGTTGACTAAACATCCCTGTTGATTTGGCATTATTTTTATGTCATGAATTTAAATATCAGTGATAATAAAGTAAAGTTATAACTTTCATCCCCAGGTCCCTCAATGGTAAATTAATTGACAATAATCAAACTGTTCAAAAAATTATTTCTGTATGTGTTGTCTAGCATTCATGTTGCAGGCAAAGTCAGAGCAAGATCAAGGTCAGGTCAACGTTAGATCAGGTTATAGGGTAGATGCCCCTTTTCAAGATTTCACATTCAGTTTTATATAATCAAAGCTGCAGTCTTTAATTACTCCTTTATATTTGTTTACTGAAGCTTACAGTTGTGAACAAAAGTTTACATATACTTGTAAAGACCATGTACACTGATCAGCCACAACATTATGACCACTGACAGTGAATAACATTGATCATATTAGTACTATGTGGTGTTCTGCTGGAAAACCTTGGATTTTAACATCCGTGTTGATGAGACTTAGACACCCAAATAAACATTGTCCCAGAACAAGCACACTCCCTCATGCAAATGGCAATCTCAAATGTCACTGGCCTACCCCCGCAGGAAAATGCACCCCACCACATGGCAAAAACATCAAACAATCAGGAACATCTTGAGGAACATGACAATGGCCCAAGATGTTGATTTGACCTCCAAACTTCCTAGACCCCATTCTGATCAAGCATCAACAGGATGCAGTGGAACAAGTTTGATTGACAGAGGCCCCACTGCACAAGCCAGAGTACCCAAAGGATCCACTGCCCACGTCCTGGTGCCAGACCCCATAGGACACCCTGAGAGGTCCTCTTGTCCATGCCCAATGGTTCAGAGCATTCCTGTCGACATAAGGGGACCAACACAATATTAGGCAGGTGGTCATCATGTTATACCTGATCGGTGTATAAGTATAATTAAATACATTTTCTCAATAACTAGAATCACTCTGCAGTATTAAATCCCCAAATAAATTAACAGTTAAGTTTTGACTTGTGTTACAACAGAGGTTTTGCAACCGGATTGAGTCTTCGCCCTTTGACAAGTCAACACAGCAGTGTTTACACAATCAGTACACGTAAACTTTGTCTCCCATGTCAGCGCCCACACACACTGACTTCTGGAAAAAAAAAACAACAACACGAGTAAGACCTCCCTGAATCAGAAAGCTGAGTGGGCAGCTCTTTAGAAGTGCTAAAACACTCACAATCTGTCCAGTTCCACTGCTGAGGAATGAGCAGGAATGAATTGCGTTGCTGCTTTTGCATGTACGTGTACAAACATGGGACAAAATAAAGAAAAATTCTGAACCCTTGACCCCTATGATGAGATCTGTTAGCTCTGTTATGCTGTGGGTGAGTTCACTTTGAAAAAGGGTCACTGAAAATCAATATAAAGTTGTTCTGGGTGATCACCTTTATTTTATGATGAAACATTTCTATCTTGATGGGATAGAGATGTTGGATGACAACACCTCCATCCAAATGGCACAAAGGATCACTGAATGGTTTGATGAAACAGATATGAATCATATGTTATGGCCTTCACAGTTACCAGATCTCAACCCAACTGAATTCCTTCGGGACATTTTGGATCGATATGTTAGTCAGCATTTTCCACCACCATCACCAAATGATGGAATCATTTTTGGAAGAGTGGTGTTTATCCCTCGAGCAGAGTTTCAGAGACTTGGAGAATCAATGCAAATCAATTAAAAAGAGAATTTAAACCATTTCAGCAGCACTTGGTGGCCAAATACCTTATTCAGTTGAGTATCTGTCATCTATACCATTATTTTTTTGCAAATTTTGGCTTGGACTTCCACCATTTATTGTAAACTATTTTTGAATGTACACTGTTCAGGTTTACCCTTTTGGATTTCTTCCTTCCATTCCAGTCAGATATTCCTTTCTATGCATTTGTTTGTGCCATAAAAATCAATTAGCAAACTCCTGAGATGTGTGATGTATCACAGTAAACATCAAGTTATGTTGCCAAGGGGTAGCAGTGCAGTTGAGGTGCAGAAGAAGTGAAACTATATGCATTCCATGACCTTACAACAAAAGTTAAAGCTGTTTACTAGCGTAGCTTGTGTTTGTGTAACATTATTTTATGCTCAAGCGAATGAGTTGCAGCGATCCTTCTTGTGTTTGCATTAGTTTTTTTTAGCAAAGCAGAGTACCTGGAGTTCAGCTAATGCGTCACAGCCAGACTTTTCTTGTTTGCTCTTGTCCAACAGATTTACATGTTTGGCCAGGCTCATCTGTTACTCTTTCTTTCTAGCTGCTATGTCTATGCCTGCTAAACCCAAAGGGCCAAAGCTGCAATCCACAGAGGCTGAAACCCACTGCTATGGGCTTCCATCTCAGACAAACACTCTTATCCAATGTGCATAGTTTGCATGAGTTCTAAACACACCTACACTTCTCTAGCTGACCCACACATTTTTCCACTGATATCTTAAACAAGGAGCTGGAAAAGGCACAGGATTGGGTTTGCATAATAGTCGACTAAATTTATCCAAAATGCCTTTTGGTTCCAGAGCAAAATTAAGCCAATAAATAAGGCTGCTGGGTATCATTCTGAACCATCATTTATCCTTGATAATATTGTAAAACAATAGGGAGCAGCAGAAACTCTTCTAACCCACTTTGAAAAGTGCTGGGATGTTTGATCTGCAGCCACAGAGAAGGAAGTTAAAGTGAGTTCAAAACAAAGCTGCTAGCGTAACACTGCACTGTTAATATCACACAAGCACAAACAAAATGCATTCCAAATAATCATGGCTGCTTGTCAAAACCAGAATTCTAAGTAGCTTGTTGTTTATTTGGAAATCCATCTTCAATATGCTGGTAAAAAATACAGATTATTCAGATAAATAGAAAGATCTGGCATTAATACAATTTATGTACCAGCACATTATTATTTAATCGCCAATAGCAAGACTAAAAATCTGGTTAAACCAAACAAGTTAAGGGGGGAATGAACAGAAAGAGTCGAAGAAAACTGGCGACATGTAGTGATGACAAGTGAAAAAAACGTTGGTGACACTAAGTGGACGGCTGCCGAGTAAAACCTTAACTTTGAGGTGACGCATTTCAGCCAACTACCAGTGAGAGTGAAGGATGCCTTTGATTGACACATGACGCCATCATGAGCTCCCCAAACACAAGGAAACAACATCAACAACTTTGGTTCCTACCACTGCAACCACAAAATGGAAAAGCAGCTTGTCATTGCGGTTTCCAGCAGACTCCAATTGTACAACTGCACTCACAACTCAACACAAAATTTAATTATCTGTTCCTTGTCCCATTATCAATATTTCCTGAAAATGTCATCAAAGTTATCTTGCTAACAAACAAACGGACAAACGCCGGCAAAAACATAACTTCTGCTTTGCGCTTGGCGGAGGTAATAATATGGCCAAACATTGTAAAAGAACAAATTAACATTTATAAAAAAAAAATACAGAGCTTTAAATTGGCCATTATTTGTATTTGTAAAATAACCTTTTTAAAAAATGAGTTACTTAAAAAAAAAAACAATAATAATAATAAAAGCAAATATATGTAAAATAACAATCATTTGTGTGGATTCATTTTCTTTTATAATTAGCATGTAAATTAATATATTTTCATGTGATTTTACTAGTTTTTATTGGTAAGTTGACAAAACAGGGAAAATCTGTAAAGTAACAGTAATTTTCTAAATTTCAAAATATTAAAAAAATTTTAAAAGAAAAAAAAGAAAAAAAAAACAATTTTTACAGTTTAGACTAGCGAGTTCAGTCAAAAACGTTTTGGGTGGGAACTGCTGACTTACTTTCCACCATCTGTCAGCTATAAAGCGATGGTCGATGAGCTAATCATTTTCAAAGTAGATGGGGCTTTAGCCATCAGTGTATATGGTTTAGAGCCGGCTGGCTCATTAGGCAATATAGGCATATGCTAAGGACGCCATGGCCTCCAGGGAGTGCCACAAAATTGGGAAAAAATTCTCCTTCAATATAATTATATTAAAACTAGTTATTACAGGGCCTCCGTTTAGTTCACTGAGTTAAGGTGATACCACATGGGGCTCAGTCCCAAGACCATTTGCTGCATGTCACTCTCCTCTCTGTCTACCCCTGATTTCACGTTGTGTCTGTCAATAAAAGGAAAAAACTCTCCCCAAAAAATATAAATTTAAAAACTAGTTATTACTCTAACTATTAAAATGGAAAAGCTCACATTGATTCAAATGTAAAGCAATGCCCAATTAATACGACTACAAAACGATGCTATTCGATTTCTTTTGTAAGCATACCTGGTATGTAAATCGCCGATGGAGGTGGGCACTGTATAAAATCTCGCCTAGGACGCCACATTGGGTAGGGCCGGCTCTGATATGGTTTAAGGCCTCTTCTGCATGCAGGGATACTGTGATAGAGTGAATACTGAGAGCCCCAGTTCAGTGTATAAAGCTGTCACACATCACTATATCTGATGAGTGCATTTTTTAAACATCTTCAAATAGAGAATAGTGAATGTAGCAAAATCATAGCTGAGGATGAGTATCTGTCCTGGCAGCCAGCAAGAGAGGTATCAGCAGCCAGAAGACTAAACCATGAATGAAATTATCTGCACTAATTGCACAGTGTGGAACACAATGGCCCTGGTGTATGCTGGAAGGCTTCCCTTCACGCCCACACCCTGCAATGTTACAATGGAAGGAGGCTGATAGGCTGTTAGCATTGCCGTGGACTAAACAGATGGCTTGTGTGTATTTACAAAGGTGTAGAGGCTCAGAGTCATCGCCACTCTGAGTGTTAAACGTTGCTTTTTTGCACATATTTAAAGTTTGGCTTGGAAAAGGCTTCTATTAAAAGAACATTTTCATTGCAAAGTATCCCTCGCAGTACAATTATACTGGCAAAGTTAAGTCTGCACTGAAGAGCGCTCCCCCTCGCCCTGGAAGATGTGTTCATTAGTGTCGAGCTCCATGACTCTCCCTCTGCTACTGAAAATCTCTCAGATCTCTCTGCTTTGGTTGTTACTCCTGCTTGAAGAAGATCAAATGCGTGGTGCGCATGCAAATCAAGACATGATGTGACACATTGTGAAGTGGGCATCTATAATGCATTCGCCGTCAGGTTTAGGGTGCGCGAGTCCTAACGCCAGTTATTTTAGTCAGCTGCGCTCACATGGCGGCTTGTTCGGGTGGATGTGACGGCAGGAGAAAGAACATCTCACTGCAGTGAGACTGACTGACAGACAAGGGCATAGAAGACACATGAAAAGCTGAACTGAGGGGATAACTGGGTGTTCTCAGGTTTTTGTCATTGCACATTATGTATTCCTGTATTCAACACATGCATGACACTCAGAACCGACATCGCTGCCATCTAAAAGAAAAGGAACTGCTTAATAAATTCTCTTTGTTCATATACCAGCTGACATATGGTGTGATCACACATAAGGCTTTTTTTGTGAATTGTAGGGGAAAGGTTTACTTTGTTACATCGATATTTTATTTAGTTGTAAACTAAATTATTAGAAAGAAGCTTGTCTCCTAGACTTTCTGGTAGAATGTTGCAGCCATTCTTGGGCATATGATTTCAGCTCTTGTGACTTACTTACAAGCTGCTAGAATCAATATTATTATTGGTGGTTTGAATGTATAAACCCACAGATATGCATCCACTCTGTAGTTCATCTCAGCTTGATGGTGCATTAACATCAGCCACAACATTAAAACTGCCTTCCTAATCTTATGTAGCCCGCTCGTGCTGCAAAAACAGCTCGGATCCTGGACTCCACAGACATCTAAAGGTGTTCTGTGGTATCAGGCACCAAGATGTCAGCAGCAGATCCTTTAAGTCCTCCATGGATCAGACTTTTTTCCAGAACATCCCACAGATGTAACCATGTTTAGGTAGGTGTCAAAGTAACATTGACATGAATGCCTGACCCCAGCAGGGCATTATCCAGGGCATCGCATTGCCTCCACTGACTTGCTATTTTCCCATCCTGCTGCCATCTCTTAAGCAGGTACACTACGCACCCAGCTTCTCACATGATGCAAAAGAAAACGTGATTCATCAGAACAGGCATCTTCTTTCATTGCTCAATGGTCTAGTTCTCACATGACCATTAGAGGCACTTTTGGTCATGAACAGGGGTCAGCTCTAAACGATCTGGAACTACGTAGCAAGCTGTGAGGCTTGGTATGTTCTGACACACCTTTCTATAGCAGCATTAAGGTTTTCAGCAGTTTGTGCTACAGTCTGTGGGATTGGACCACACATGCATGCATTAATGAGCCTTGGGTGCCTGTTACGGCCCTTGGTGCTGGGTATTTGTCTAAGTAGGTTGTGTGGTTTTGTTCTGTGGTTTTCTTTCTTGTTTCAGGTCACGCCCAGCAGGAGTGGCCAGGTGCACCTGTGACCTCTTCACAGTGAACAGGGAGCTTAAAAGCCAAGCCATCCTATCATCGTTGCCAGTGGGCCAGATTGGTAGCTAGTGAGCTGTGTGGTGTCGATGTCGTTGTCCTTGTGTCCTGCCTAAAGCCAAGCGTGTGGTATTTTTATGACTTCAAATCAGCTTTAATTTGAATTTAGTTTTGCCTTAAATTGTAAATGAATTAGCTTTCTGTTCTATAATAAGTTTCTTGTCTCCTTTAACCCAATTTCTTACATTACTTGTTAGCCCCTCATCCCCTGGCTCCCGGTGACGTAACCGTGCCCATGATCCTGTCACTGGTTCATCGGTTGTCTTTCGTCAGAGCACCTTTGGTCATCACTGCATACATGGAACTCCACAACACCTGTCTTCTTGCAGATGCTCTGACTCTAGTATGGTCCTTGTCAAAGTCACTCAGATTTTTACGCTCTCATTTTCCTTCTTCCAAAGCATCAACTTCAAGAACTGACTGTTCACTCGCTGCCAAATATATCTCACCTACTGACAGGTGTCATTGTAGTAAGATGATTACTGTTCCCTTCACCTTTCAGTAGTTGTAATACTGTGGCTGTTCATTACGTCATTTCATGCCACACCAGGCAGTTGGTTTTAGCAAATAAGTTCTGATAAAGGGACTGACCAGTAATGGCGGAGCTGGCAGACATATACAGTTTGCAGTTAGCAAGTGGAGTGTTTGGTAATTGAAGGGCAAGACTTGTCCTTTAGGAGTTGGTGGAGACTCAAAATAGAGCTAAAAATAGGGTAAATATTAGTGTTACGTTTAACACTTTGACCGAAACACAACTTCCATGCTAACGTCTATCTGAATGTGTGAATAGAAATCTGTTAAAACTAAAGACGCAGTAATATGCCAGTGTTGTGTACACATATCTCTTTGTATCCCTCAAGTGGCCAAAAGATTAGTTACTGCAGCTTTAAGGATTATGAACTTCTGCTGAATGTTATTTTCCCTCGTGTTCATATGACTACATTAAGAAACAGCTAAGCATTAGTTTCATTTCAGAGTTAACTTAATGCATTCAGGTCTTTTTGATGAGTTTTCAACATGAGCTACTTCTGGCTATAAAATATGAATGTAAACCTTTTGTGGTTATTGTTGTGAATACATGGATCCATGTTACAAACTAGCTTTTCTGTTTACTACATATAAATCCTCCTCTCTTGCACAAAAGAACTAATTAAACAAGCAATCAAAGGTTTATACAATTTGAATCTGACAAAGATGACGCACATTTAAAACACAGTAAAGATAAGATATTTCCCTGATGCCAATCACCAAACAGCACAGGTCTCATTACATGATAAGATACAGTGAAGACGAGTGAATTCTGATGATTTAACCACAGTTTTGTAGGAATCTGGGGATCAGTGAATGGAAATGAGAGGAGGGACTGGCTTCTGCTTGTGAGAAGAATGTTTTGCATGGATTACTCTTGATGGATGAAGAAACAACAGCCCAATCTGAGCAGCCTAGCAACAGCACCGAAAGTTAGGATGGAGCTGGCTGTCACAGTTACTGGCAGATTAATTTACAAACATAACATCTTGGACATTTAGAGATTTCTTTGTCTTATGTATTTTAAAATCCTCCTTTGGAGACAGAAAACACTTGAAATGGGATTTGATGGCGCAACAATGCAGGGATCAATAGAAATGAGCTGAGACAAACATGGTGATCCAGTAAAGGATATACAGATCAATAGCACCAGTAACCTGAGAAAACAAATTATTATAAGCATTTTGCACACTCGTATACAAAACTAAGTACTGTAAGACAAAAATTAAGGTAGTAAATACTGTTAAATAGAAAAGTGTACAGAGGCATGAAATATCACAAGTAAGCAGTGTGTGACTGCAATAGATTCTTTGGTCGTAGTTTATTATTCAGTTAAGATTAGAAATTCAGAAATCATAGTACAGTTAATAATCCTAGTAACACTCCACTACAGTATATTTACATTTTAGGGGTTTAATCAAGCGTGGATGTCAGTCGGAACCAAAATGTGTTATCTTGACTAAACTTCATCTTTTGACTTGTCTTATTTGCATTTTGTGAATTCTTACGCCAACATTAGCCACTAATAAGTCTGTATCATATTCAGGAAACACTTGGATTTTGTGTGAAGGTGAGGGTAGAACTTTTGGAGAGCTTTGGGCATCCACAGTGGCTAATATTAAGAGCCCTCACAGATTAAACCTCTAAAAACGTATCTCTGTGCACCAAGCTACATTTTTATATGTTTTTCCCCCCATGACAATAATCCTTTCGTGTTATAAAAATGGTTTAGATGTGACTCTACACTGTTGCTTTCTCTAGAATGCGTAGATTTGTGAAGTCCCTACTTCTGTCTACAACCACCTCTCCCCACTTACTGTAGCTCGAGCACATTCAGCTCACTTTTGATTTGTTCAAACACTGTAAAACTCTACTAGCAAGTTGCAATATTGAAGTAATTTAGTTCAAACTGGATCCTGAAGAAAAGTAATGATACAGAAAGCTCCTTAAGTTTGTTATGTATAAAATCCTGGAAGTCAGAATTTTTGAGACTGTCATTGTTACACTGCAGTTTCAAGGCAGAAATGCTCAGACATGGTGTTATATTGTTCATGATATGGCTTCTAAACATATGAAAAATACCATATGGACATGTTAGCAAGGTAAAAGACTTGATTTTCCCCGGAGGAGGTCTTTAAGCAAGTTGCCGATGGTGGGTTACGTGAACATCTATTTTCTATTTCATCTGCCAGTAATAGAAAATGGCAATAGTATGCGCTTATACAGCACTTTTCCACCTTAGAGATACTCATAGCACTTTAAAGTGTTTACATTCATTCTTCCACCTCAGTCACAGTCACTTTTAATATATAACTTACGTCTTCTGCTACGTAATTCGTAAAGTAATGCAGTCACATTTTCTGTGTTTAATATGCAACAAATAATTTTCTAACTTTTTTTTGCCCAACACTTGTCAGTTCTAACCTGCAACCTCAGTGACAAATGCATTAACATGAAGAGGTGGCTGTAGAAAACATTCCAATTGCATCAGTTTGTTATCAATGTGGCACACTAGACTGGTTTGCACATCTACATTGTTTTTCTGTGAATCCCTCATGTTTATTTAGATAATCTGAATGTTGGACTCCAGAGAGGAAGATATAATTACCTCCGCCAAGCGAAGGTAATGTTTTTGCCGGTGTTTGTTTGTTTGTTGTTTGTTTGTTTGTTAGCAAGATAACTTGAAAAGTTTATGAACAGATCTTGATGAAATTTTCAGGAAATGTTGATAATGGGACATGTTCTGGATTACCATGTGGATCCAAGAATTTTTTGAAGGATTCAAAGGTGGAAATGAGCTGCCTGGCGGAGGTCTGCGCTCTCTGAGTGCTTTTCTAGTCTCTAAATGTAACCACTCTTTTGAGCTTTGAGGTTTACTGTGCAGAAATGTGCACGTGATATACATTCTTGATTTCCTGTTCAGTTACGGAGAATTTCCTTTTTACTTTTTGGTTTAAGTTTTTGTGGAAACACCACACACTAACACAAGTTACATCAGATTGTTGCTCTACACTTTCAAACATTCCCGAAGGGGTTGTATAGGTGTAAAGACAGAAGTAAAGGGTATATCTGCGAGATAACACACACACAAATGATCCCACACAGACACCAGTAGGTGGCACTGTTGTGTCACAGGAGCCGAGTGGGGGTCCCATGCACCTTCCTATTGTTCACTTAATGCTCTACTCATTTGTGTTTGTAATTTAGACCAAAATTAAAGCACAGCCGCTCCTCCATTCATTGGTCTACTTTACACATCAAAGTCAAACCAGTTGAATGCTTGGAAGGTCATGGAGAGGCTCCTATCATCTGTGTATCATCTGTGTGCTATCTGTGCAGCCAGGGAAAACACATTAAAGGGGAATCTACCCAAAAAGAGAGAGGTATTCAAAAAAATAAAAAATAAAAAACAGGTGCAAAACACACCCAGAAAAAAAACAAGAGCCAAAGCTTGGATTTTTCTCTGTTGAGGAAAAATTGCTAGCTTCTATCACAGATTAGCACCTAATTTATTTTTGCCGTATCAGTGAGATAGGGATGTTTGTTTGCAAAAAAAAAAAGTTAAAATCCAAGATCATAGCAGCATTTCTCATTAGGAGGCGAGACTGCAATGTTCCTCCACACAGGTTTTGTCGTTATGATCACTGAGGAGGGCACCGATACATCAAGAACAAAACCCAGTGGTTCCACGCAAATCCCAACGATAAAACCCACTGAGAAGACAAAACGCAGCAGTGTGGCTTCCACTTAACATGCTGAGCGACTGGGTATAACCTCGTTAAATGTGCATCAAAGGCATCAAACAAGAGGAGGCACAAGCCAGGTTGACAGAAGGAGGCTGCTCCTGCATCAAAGACAAACAATAAGGAAACTGATCATGTTTATTATTTACGCCTGCCTTCCCACACAAAGTAGAGATGTACGGCGAGCAATGCAACACCTTTTATGTAGCGGCCCCTGCGGCAGAAAGGGGATAAACTCACAAGAAGTAAAAAAATGCACGGCGGTTGTGATGTCTTATTACAGTAAGTCGTGCTGACAGTCCAAAGCACATCACTCACTAACTGTGCTGACCTACGCGTCTGTGCCCACACACAAACACAAACTGTTGTTGGTGTGTGAAGCCATCCGGAGTCGAGACGGCTGCCGTCTCGGTGCGTTTGAACGTGCTGTTCGACGCCACGACCCTCAAATCTTTGCTGTTGACAAATGGGATTAGACGTCGCATGTTTCTGTGGCGAACCCGCTGCGCTGAAGGATTGACTGCCTCTGCATCTCAGTTTGTACTGTATCAATCCAGGTCAGTGGTAAGACAACAGCTGCGTTTCATTATTATTCCCCTGTCATCTCGCATCAGCCCTGCAGGATCGCACTGGGTTCTTTACACATGTGTTGACTGTTTTTTTTACACCTGCAGCTCTGAGGTGTGTTGCACTGCAAGGCTGATCCATCACAGCTAATGCGTGATGAATATGCTGCTGGCTTCTTAGAAATATCCCTACACACACCTATATATATATATATATACAGTATATAGGCTATGCGGCTCCACCACTTAAAGTCCTTCTGAAGAGCCGAGACTTTCCTCTTTCATCAAGCAGTAATGGAAACAGCAGAACATTAGGAACGTGGAGCGCTGATGGTGAGAAAATGGCTGCCATCCAATTAAAATCCAGTTAAAAACACACAAAGCAGCGGGACACGCTGGAAAATAGATCAATGTGGAGAAGATGCGGGACCAACTGCGTGTGATAAAACAAACAAAAAAACAAAAAAAACAACAATGACCAAAAGAACTGAATCAAACACTAGATGTTAACATGACTTCCCGTGTACAGTGTAATTGATTTTACACACTTGACATATTATGTAGAGTTAAGCCTGAAATTATTCATATTCCTGCCAAATTTTTAATTAATAGTAATTTCTTATTTGATCAGTATGTCTCTACTGTCTGCAAAACACATAAACAAGTGAGAAAAAATGGCAAGACATTGTGTTGGAGGTGTTAATGATGTATTTAAACCATTTCTCTGTTTTTACTTTTACTATCTCCACTAGATTTTTGTTCCACTCCTGTTTTGCAATGATCTCCAGATCTTTGAGGTTGGACGGCTTCCCTGTCATCACTCTGGCCTTCAGTTCCCTCCGCAGATTCTCGATGGGATTCAGGTCTGGACTCAAAAAAGTTGATATTGTTTTCTATTCTCTTGACCACTTTGCTTGCATGTTTCAGTTCATTGTCTTGTTGGAAGATCCAGTTCTGGCCAAAGCCAAGTTCTCCTGCAGACTTCCTGATGTTTTACTCTAGAATCTTGGGTGTTTTTCTGCCAGGTAATCTTGTCGAAGCAATACAATCCCACATAAACAAGTGAGAAAAGATGGTAAGACATTGCGTTGGAGACATTAATCATATATTTTAACAATTTCTATAGGTTTTCTTGCCTTTTTTCTATTACTTACTCCACTGGATTTTTGTTCCACTCCTCTTTTCTGAATATCTCATGGTCTTTGAGGTTGGAAGGCTTCCTCACCATCACTCTGGCCTTCAGTTCCTTCCATTCTCGATGGGATTCAGGTGAACTCTCGTTGGGCTGCTCCAAAATTTTGATATCCTTTAAATCAATGTCTTGAAGGTCCAATACTGCCCAAAGCCAAGTTTTCCTGCAGACTTCCTGATGTTTTTTTTTTTTCAGAATCTTGGGTGTTTTTCAAAGCATCACATTCTCACCACCATGTTGAATGTGTTGATGGTGTTTTCGACTTTGAATACTTCGTCACTCTGTGCAAACAATTTCATTTTTAAAATCTCTTTCAACCACATAACTGATGATCAAAAGCTTTTTTTCTTTTCCTAGACCAGCTTTTGTTTGCTTGGAGAAGTGACGTCCCCCTTGGTCTGCATCCATGGAGATCAGCCTTGTTCAGTGTCTGCTGGAGTGTCCACTTTGAGATGTTGGAACCAGAACTGCTCAGATTCATCAAGTGCTGCCCCTTGAATTCTTCTTGGTTTGTTGCGCGACCATTTTTTTTCCAACAGTGGGGTCACTTCTGGCTTCCTACCGAGACATATTAGATTTTTTTTTACAATGTGGAACTCCTTGTACTTTATGATGATGCTTTGCACTGGGTCACTTGAAAACACTTAGATATGACTTTATAGCTTTTACCTGATTAGTGAGCAGCCACAATGTGCAGCTCATTCTCAGTGATGAATCCAAACAGCAGCTTACAAATCTCTTTGGCTTTGGAAACAATGATTTGCAAATGAAGAACAACTGATTAGAAAACTACAACCTCTTCTATCACCTCTTCTAAATTCATATAGAATCTAGAATGCCCTAGAAATTACCAGAACCAATTTTAGCTTGGATTTTCTCAAACTTTATTGTTCGTGTGGCATCTTTAGTAAAAGCAAAAAACAAAACAAAACCCAACAACACAGAAATACCGTAGTTCAAATGTATCATTAACATAATGTCTTACTGTCTTTTGTCACTTGTTTAAGTCATTTCCAGCCAGAATAGACCTACAGATTATTCAAAAATACACTCTAAATTAAAAATTCGAATGGGTATGAACAATTTTGGGCTCATCATAAAAGCACATCATCAATAATAAATTGACTTCCTTTGCTTGAGTACCATAGTAACACAAGCAGAAGACGACAAAAAAAACACATAAATTCAGAGCACGTTCACTTTAATACTCACATGCTAAATGATTAGCGAACACATCCATCCAGCTAACTGCTGAACTGATGTATGTTCTGTATCGTATCTATTACAGAGCTTCCAATTTATGATTGTTTAGGACCATTTGTACAGAAAGCCTTTTCTCACTTAATACTGGTAGGCTATGGGTGAATTCCCTCCAAATGTTTATGTTAATAGCTTTCTTCATTCACGAGTGTCAGTCCTAACATTATGCACAGCAACTCATACAACATATGGAAGTGAATATTAATATGTTCTGAATATGACGGCTCAAATCTGTTGCCTCTGGTTTGTGTTATTCATGAATTAATGGTGCAATCTTTCAACAAAAATTGGTAGAATGTTGCCGTATTTTCCTTGGGGGGGGACGTAAAAATGGTAATTCATGATAAGATATTCATGAAGTAATGGAGCGTTCCTAGTAACAAGTTGTGTTGAAGAGGCACAAAAATACTTCCCTGATACAGTATGTATCTAACAAGTCACGTTTAATTACCGGTTATGTGTAACCTCACACCTTATTCAGAGCTAAATATAAAGTAGGTGTCAATATGAAGACAGATGTCAGTGTCAGTTAATGAGATCTGCTGTTACACCAGCATTGTGCTAATAAGTTACTTATAAGAGTTTACCTGTTCTGATGAAGTATCAATCTTAATTTATACTATATTTATATTATATAATTATATTTCTTAAAAGATTTTTCCTACATGTTTGGTTTTTAATGGCCTGTTTGGTTTTACTTTTTATCTGTTTTCATATATCAAAGTATCAAACAGAATTTTGCTGTACAATGTCCAATGTCGATTAAAGTGATTTGATTTGGATTTGATTAGACCATGAATTATTAAACATAATTACATGTGACATTAAAACCACCTGCCTAATATTGTGTAGGTCTCCTTCATGCTGCCAAAACAGCTCTGACCTGTCTAAGACTCCACAAGTCACAAAAAACATAGATCACCTAAAAATCACCACCTGACATGGATTTCTGTGCTTTTTCTATGTGTGTCACCGACTGTATAAATAAAGCCTGTGCACCAATATAGAACATTTACTAAATCATAACCTTGTTTTGGGCGTAAACACTCCTCCTCAGGTAAAGGAACATACAAATATAAACTAGGACAGGTCACCTGACAGGTCAGATGATCTCCATTTATATATGACACAAAGGCCTCAGCATATTGATAAGCCCAGTGTAAAAAAACAAAAAACAAAGACAGGAGAAAGATCCATGTTCACATGTCTGTAGCATCAGGTGTAAACCATCATAAATACATGTGATGATCAACTATTTAGTAACCTAACATGTTTAACCAACAAACCAAACAGATTTTGGGTAATTACCTTTTCCTCTTTAATCATGTGTATTTTTAATTAACACTCAAACACAAGTTGATTACTATTAGGTTCATTTGTTTCAAGTAGTTTTGCCAGGAAATTTTGTATTTAGGTCGACAGATATTTCAAATTGAACTTGCTCCAGTGAGATTTTCTTCTATTTTTTAGAGCCAGTGTTTCCAATCCAATGTAAATCCAAAATGCTATTCTTTTGAATTTAATGCTTCACTAGCTAAGACATTGTCTAAAGTAATACAGATATTTTTGACTATACGTTTGTGCCTCTAATCCATACAGAAAAGACACTTTAAATCATTTAAACTGAGATTTTTCAAGATTTTTAAAACTCCAGTTTATGTGGACAATAAATAGGAGTATTTAGGAAGGGAGGATGTCACAGTTTAAATCATGCATGCTTATTGTTTGTTATATACATACTGTATACACCGATCAGCCACAACATTATGACCACTGACAGGTGAAGTGAATAACATTGATCATATAGGTACTATGTGGTGTTCTGCTGGAAAACCTTGGATTGTAACATCCGTGTTGATGAGACTTAGACACCCAAATCAACATTGTCCCACAACAAGCACACTCCCTCATGCAAATGGAAATCCCAAATGTCACTGGCCTACCCCTGCAGGAAAATGCACCCCACCACATGGCACAAACAATCAGGAACATCTTGAGGAACATGGCAGTGGCCCAAGATGTTGATTTGACCTCCAAACTTCCTAGACCCCATTCTGATCAAGCATCAACAGGATGCAGTGGAACAAGTTTGATTGACAGAGGCCCCACTGCACAAGCCAGAGTACCCAAAGGATCCACTGCCAACATCCTGGTGCCAGACCCCATAGGACACCCTGAGAGGTCCTCTTGTCCAAGCCAAATGGTTCAGAGCATTTTTGACCACATAAGGGGGACCAACACAATATTAGGCAGGTGCTCATAATGTTATGCCTGATCGGTGTATATATACCTGTTTCTACACCATTTCACCGACACGCTAAAGCCTCTGGTATGCTGAGCCTGATATTACTTATTAGACATCATTTATATAAAGTCTATAGAAATGGTTAAATGAATGGATGTTCTTCTCCAGTATGTGATACATTGTTGCTGTACCCACACGCTCATTACAGCTTTTGTAGGTTCTTGTGTATATGGAGACATTTTGTAAAACGATGAATGTGTGGACAGAGTTATCTTTTTTAAATGTTGGGGGAAGATATCCATCTCGAAAATGATCTGTATTAGTGTCTACAAGACCAAAGAGAATAAATGTTATGAGATGCTTGTGTAAAATGTGCTGCCACTGCACTGGACTGGATACAAAGAGAGATGAGTTTTAGGGCTTTAATCAACAACCATAGAGGAACTTTAACATTGTTTAATATGATTTTCCTGCATTGTAGGCTACATGTTGTACATTTCACCTGTAAGCTTCTCATCAGTAAGCTGCTGTCTTCTCCTGTACTAATTTAACATGTTTTATTGTTCTTTTAATGGCTAATCTAACATCTGGCCAAGGAGCAACAGATGCAAATTAGCCCTTTTGGCTAACATTTAGGCATTTACATTAGCGTTGAGTAATTTGCATTGTCCCAGAAAAACTAAACACACTGTAAAAAAGTAGCCTTTATGTGTGAAAACATCCTTGGAGTTGTGTACATACGTATACCACTGTGGGCTAATGATGCAGTTGCCACAAAAAAAGTCTGCCTCCATATATGTCACACCATTTTCTCTTTATTTCCTATATTTTGGTAAATGTTTGCTTGACTGAACGCTTTAGCCACAGTGCTGCTGCTCCCTTGTCCAACCTCAGAGTGAGGTGAGCTCAGGTCAAGTCCATATTTTTCTTCCTGCAACACTCAGACACTCTAGTGGCTGTTATATAGTGTCTACAGTTAATACAATCATAAAAGACTCGATTCACTCTGCACCTGCAGTAAACTGCTACATTAAAAGCGTACGTTTGCGTCCCAAAGGCACGCAGAGCTGTAAAATACTGCAGGGGCTGATTTGACCCTCAAAACTCTGAATATAAGCGAGTGCAGCTTTGACCCTGCAGAGGATCCACAACAAGGGGAGACTAGTTCAAGTGCACCTTGAGAGTCCACTGAAAGGCAGCGAGACTCAAACAAGGTAATGTCATCACCAGGATACTGCTCCGGGGCAAAACTTCAGCTCACCTTCTCCTTCACCTCTCACCCCTCACCTGAACCCGACCCTATTCTTCACCCGTTTCCCTCATGAGAACACAGTCTGGAGCTTTAGAAAGGCCTGCTGCTGCCTCGTGTGCAGCCACAGCTCCTCCTCGGAGAGGCGGCGACATGATGAATAGACAAAACCGATCTTGTTCCCGTGGCTTAGAGTGGACTATAATAAAGATGAATGTTTGTTTTTGATCGCTCGCCGCTGTCGAAAACTAGGAGACATAGCAGAGTTTTTGACAGCGGCGGAAACGCTTGTGGAGACAGAGTGACATAGAGAGGCCGAGGCAGAGAGGGAGACTGAATCGATGGATCATCTATTATGTCCAGTGCTTAATGAAAAGCCTCTGCTGCAGATGAATAAAGTGCTGCCAAAAGGAAGTCTTCAGAGGCCCTTTCTGTCTTTAGCTTGATGTCATGATCAGTTTAATACTCAGGCTGCTTGTCCTCCACTATTGACCCACTGCTTAATGGCTTTCCTTGCACAAGCATCATTCAAACTGCACTTTATTGCTGTTGTTTTCCTCGTCTTCGATTCTTTCTTACACCACTTATCCTTTAAGGTAATAAACTGGTTATCTATCTATCTATCTATCTATCTATCTATCTATCTATCTATCTATCTATCTATCTATCTATCTATCTATCTATCTATCTATCTATCTATCTATCTATCTATCTATCTATCTATCTATCTATCCATCCATCTATCCATCCATCCATCCATCCATCCATCCATCCATCCATCCATCCATCCATCCATCCATCCATCCATCCATCCATCCATCCATCCATCCATCCATCCATCCATCCATCCATCCATCCATCCATCCATCCATCCATCTATCTATCTATCTATGCCTTATTTTTAGGGTTAACATGTAAATTAATACTTTTCTGTAATTTCACAGAAACA
>OMNN01003758.1:14314-30972 GCA_900302755.1 Chromis chromis
ATTTTACTCGATGTAAGCATCATGTCAGCAGTCCAGCAACTATTGAGTTCTACTGATGAAAATAGCCAGTTGTAGCCTGTTAAGATGTTCTGTATTGTTTCTAATAAATAAATCATGTGCAATATTACTCCTGTACACTTTATAATATGTGTGATACCTAATCAGGGTATTTATTATTATTTTTATGTTTATACCAAGTGCTTTTTATAATGTGTATTTATTTTATACTTACTAATGTACATTTGTGTATAGCTTCTCTCTTGTGGCTGCCCTTATTTTTATTCTTTACCTTGCTGACTTTGAGAAACGCAGAAAGAATTCCGATGTACCAGTACTGTAATGTAATTTTGAAGGTTAACTGGAATGTAATGGCAAATTCAACAGGTTAAAACTGTAGCTTGAATAAAAATGACTAGCAGTTTAGCCTGATCTGAATTCATGACTGACAATCTAAGTAAGTAACTGAAAACTACACTGATCAGCAACAACAATACAAATCACTGACAGGTAAAGTGAATAACACTGATTATCTTGTTACAATGTCATGTTCTGCTGAGAAATCTTTGGTCCTGGCATTCATGCGGATGGGACTTTGACATGTACCATCTTCTTTAATGTTCTTTTAGACCAAGCAACCCACAGGAACAAAAGGAACGGCTACTAATATGATGTCAGACACAGGATAGCTGCATGAGGAAGACCTATACAATGATTTTAATGTGATTTTAACACTAATCAGTGTATAAGCTGCCTTTTGTATTGAATTAAACGGAACTAAACCAGTGCTGAGAGTTCTACTGAATGTATTTTGGGACACAACATTTCTCAGCAAACTTAGCTGATTGACTACCTATAATCAATAACATATTGTATAGGAGGGGGGCCTTAAACAAAGATATTCCATTTAGGTGTGCAAGTTTCCTGGTTCTGGTATTGTGATTGCAGCACCACTGTCATGGTGCATTGGAACACCTAAATGGAACACAGCCATTGGATCTGCCCTTCTTCTGCTATGACAACCCAAAATATTCATTTTACTAACCAACCTGATCCAGACACCAGGATTTGGTTATTCCATCACTTCAGCTAAACAATTTACTGGCAAATGTACTCTAAATGTATGTTACACTGAATTATGTGAATCGGTAGGTTTTACAGGGAAACTGTAGCCTATGTTTATCTTATGTAAATTTTCTTTAGTGTTTTTTTTGGCATTCAGCCTCTGTAATGTCACAGTTAGGATGTGTAAAGAGTAACGACAAGGCCCCACAATACATTGTGTGATTTGCAACATGAAATAACATTTCTACTGTATATAACCTCAGTCCAATCCATCTTGATATGCTGAACAATAAGTGGAAAATTCTGAATAAAGAAAAGGATATTTAATCATCAAAGAGATCTGATAAGGAAGGAGAAGCAGGATGATGATCACACTATTATGATTAATCTGTTCATGTTGTGACTGTATGCAGCCTCTGGCCAATGTTCGGTTTTACTGATTGACTTTCCTTGGCTTTTCCAACAGGGGGCGCTCTTACACCAGTAATGCCTTGGCATCCAAGGAAAGTTTTAAACACATCTGGTGACAAGTTTTTGAAGCTGGCTCACACAAGACTTTCACCCAAACACGTATTTACTTGTTCACCTTAAGGGTTGAGTTCAGGATTTGCATAAAAGTCACCTGTAATTCCTTCTGGCATCGTACTGCTGTCAGGTGAACTGGCTTCCATGTAAGACTCAGTAACACTTTGGTCAGAATGTCAGAATGCATCAGAGCTCTGCTGACCTAAAGAGCATTTTTTCCTGTATCCTCTGACTAACTACAGCACCAAGCCAAAATGCCTGTGGAACACATTGCTGATATTACCAACATTATTTTCAATTGGGACTGACAGCAGCGGTTTGTCTGCAGTGTCGTGTTCGCCCCCGAGCTGCTGTGAGAAGAGGCCTGAGGATGGAAGGAATGCAGATGTTGTGTTTTAAAGCTCAGCGTGCACCATGTTGACTGATTGTCAGAGGTCAGGGCGCTGGCTGGAGCGACCAGCAAGCTATTAGGGTGTAATGAGAAGTCACAGGAGGCTGTTTGGTGGGTTTCTGTTGCCTGGCTGGCTGGCTGGCTGGCTGGCTGGCTGCCATCACAGTCCCATAGAGGTTGATGGAGAGAGATAAACTGGCACAATTTTAGTCTGACTGCATCAGTGCAGATGTATGTGCAACCCAGACTTTTACACTTCTTGTTTTCTCCTAAGATGTGGATGCTAATCTTCCACTGTCATCATACTGACTGGCATTGCTTTGACAGCATGTTGCGGCCTGTCTGGAAGGGACACAGACGCATTTCACAGGAAAATGCACGTATGAAGAGAGTTTGTTTGGACGAAACTCTCCTGAGAGATGGGATAAAAAGACAAGATCTCAGCTGCAGGGGTCAGTGACGTAAGCGGGCAGATGGTAGAGAGTTTGGGCAATGATACTCCAGAATCCAGTGTATAAACACACCCAACAGAGCTGCAGCCACACACTCTCTTTCATGAGGCTTTGCAAAGTTTGGATGTGAGAAATCTCAGAGGTCAGTGGGAATGGACCACCTGGTTTTGGGTAATCCTTAAAAGGCACGAGCGTGAGATGGTTTGCTTAGTCTGAAATTTGGAAGAGAAAAACGCACTGTGCACATTTTCCCCAACAACTGTGAGAAAGAAAAGAAACCTAAAGATGTTTTTCAAATGTCTCTCTTGACAAGGAAGCCGAACACTTGTCAGAGCTGTTGGTGGGACATAAAAGGACAACAGTAAATTTTTCGCTGACGTCTGAAGCAAGTGGTTCGGGCACATGCACTGACCTCGTCACTCTCTCGTGAGTAGACAGGCCTCACACAGCAACTGGCCCCTGAACACCCTGAGGTCACGACCCCTGGGGGCCTTAGGTGTGTATTTAGAGGTTAGGCTGCTACATTGAGGGCCTTGTGTCACCTCCTGCACAGGCCCCTTCATAATCCATCAACACCGTCTGACAGGGAGACACATATGCTCACTTGTGCATGCAGGGATTTTATTTTATTTTGAAATTGCTCTGTTACTTCTACCTACTAAATTAATGACAACATTTTAAAACGATACCACCAGCAGAGCTATCTTAATCATATTTCGGTACATCTTTTAGAAAGCACTGTTGCTCCAGCATCTCAGATTTTGTTTAGAGTTTACTTCTTGATATTTGGGACCCAAAACTAAGTTCTGTAAAAATATTTTTGGCTAAATTTTTTAGATTTTTTTTAGGTTTTAAGATATTTTTTGAGGGTGTAAATACAAAAATTCACTTCACTCTGAACAAAATCTAAGACACAGGAGCAAAAATAATTCCTGAATTCTGTCTAACTTGACATTAACTGACCAATTTATGTCTTTATCGCTAAAATCGACTCCCTTATTAGATTTATGCTGCAGGATAAATTATACCACATACTTTCAGACAGGTCCCAAATCGGCCATCTGATCCCGACACCTTCAGCTGTGAACGCCAACACATTCCAGGGGCGATTCCCACCAGACAAGTTCAACGCTGACAAATACATTCCTCCACTGGCATCCCATCAGCAAACCCACCTGGCCTCTCTCTCAGCTTCCACATGTTTTGCAGGCCCGTGACCTTTCTGACATCCTTGTGTGGCAGCAGAACAGCCGCTAAAACACAGGTGGGGAGTGGATGGATTGAGATACAGAGCGGTTTATGTTTGTTTCATATGTGCTTGTGCCCACTCTATTGGTTTTTCACAGTTAACGTCTTGAGCATGTGTTTTTGTTGGAAGGAAACTGCTCTGCTGTGGAAATGCATGGGACACGCAGGATGACAGATGACAGTTGGATCTAGTTTTTCATCCTGTTCTCTGCTAAATGCATATGAATCTAGATGTACAGTACGGACGATGTAAGATGTAACTCACGCAGAATGCTCATGATCGGCTGAGTCTAATGGCATCTTGCTGAAAGATTTATGTAAATAACTGCACGGTGGAGAGGAAACAGCTCCTCTGGAAGATTTCTTCACTCTGATTGAATAGCAGAAGCTTCAATTACTGTAGTTACTTTGATTTAAACATATAACACATAATGTGACATTATGTATAATTTGTTTGGCAATGAACCTGTCAGTAAGCTGTTGCTATGCATGTCAAGCTAGCCATTATTGCACAGCACATATGTAGTTGACCATAGATTTACCATCAAAACTTGCTTTGAAACTGTGGTTCCTACATTTCAGACAGTGGTAGACTTATCAGTTGCATCCATAAGGAAGAAATCCTACACAGTGGATGAGCTGATCGTTTACTGGTATTTCTTTAGTTATCTGTAGCCCCACAAAATAATATAGCATGAATGCAGCTGGCCTTGGAAGTAATGCTGGTTAATGCTGCGCAACTCCTGACTGTACTGTTGGCAATAAAATATAATATGTATTATTTTTGCATTAAAATGTCTACAATCAACTCAACCAATGTTTAAACATGGAGAAATTCATAATTATAATTAATGTAGTACATCAGATTATACATCAGAGGGTGTGGAAGGAAGACAAAATTGATGAACTAGCTGGCCACTTTGTTGTTTTTCTCATTCTACTGTTTGTATTGATCACTCGTGATGGATCACGGTTATATTAATATGATTGTTCTGACCTAAGTGGCAACCTCTAGGGATGAGAGAAAAAAACAATACCAAGGTGCCAAAAAATAACAAATATCTACTTGAGGCCTTCATTCATCTTTATATACAGTCAATATTCCTACCACAAATACCAGCACTGGACTACTCTACTATTAAATTCAACACATAATGTTAGCTACAGGAGCTGCATGGAGAGTCGATTTATCTAATGATAAACCAGCAACTGAGACCATCAACTCATTTAGAAAATGTTTACTGAGGTAACAAATCAGTTGAGAAGTAGGGTAATGTTCTCAAAGATTTCTATACAATTAGACCTATTTTTGCAACCAGATGTTTCGCCCCCTGCTGGCTGCTAGAAATAATGCATGTTTAAGTTACTTGGGTGTTGGCTTCATTTTTGCAGACACGGAGGCAACATTTATCTTTTATATACAGTCTGTAATTACATCACATAGATTTACATCCACAATGGTGGTTCACTCCCATGAACCCACGCAACTGCACAGCATTATCACACTACATTCTTTGTTGTTTTGATCTATAAACCTCTGGCAGCATCGATTACATCCTGTATGTGTAATATGCAGGTAGCCAGGTAGGTGCAACCATTTGTAGCTCTTTTTAGTGCACACAAACCTACTGTTTAATCCATTCCATTTTGGCTCTAGATTTAGAGAGGTTAAAAAAGTCTAATGCTCTCGGTATTATGACAGCCCCAGGCACGTCACCTCAACATGACAGCTTGCTGAACTGCTGTTCCTGGTGACAGCAGCCAAGTCGGTACAAAGGTAATTAATGAAATGTGATTGTACGTTATTTTTAATCTGTCCCTGCATATTTGGGAAGACATTATTTCTGACAATGGGAAAATTGTGTTCTTCATATAGCTTGTGAACTTTATCCACGGGTGTCTTGCGCAGTGTTTGCCAACAAATCACTTGCTGTGTGCTTGCAGCGTGTCACAGTGCTGATGATCAGTGATGGGTATCTGTGCAGACGAACCCACAGCAGCTTCCCTTCCTCTTTCCTGGGGATGAGTGTCCAGTGATGGGAAATCCAGGTCACCTGCCCACTCAGCCGCCCATGCAACCCCAAATATAAGCATGATTTCCCTCACGTAGGCCCACATAATAAACACAGTGATGCATTTGCACAAACAGCTGTCATGGGAATTGTAGGACCTCTAAACTTGTGCCAGAAAAGCTTTCCTCAATGTTTAATCAGCAACTTCTACTGAAACTCGTGGGCGTGTCCACCAGTCATTCTGACAGTAATCCCAATAAGTAACTGTTACAAAGGGCATACAGGTTCTGACAAGCCCTGCATGTTGGCATAATGACTTAATATTGTTTACAGGTTTTTTCAGAAACACTACCAGCTGTCGTCAGTTGAGGACAAAATGATTTATGATCAACCATGACAGCTTATTGACTATAGGCTTCAGAGGTGGAATGCCTTTTACTTTGTGCGTGTGTGGGAAAAATGGTGAGCTTGGCTATGAAAAAAGGCCAAAGATATGTCATCTAGGAAGGGTGCATTTCCCAAAGGCTGTGGTGTCCAGATTTATTGCTGCCTGTCCAAGAAACTGAAGAGCCAAAAAAAACAGCAATGAAACAGAAGAATGTTTATCTTTTGTGTCGCCTTCCAAGCTGTGACACAAATTTCTATTTTTATGAGGATAAAATCTTTATTGCTATTGGCTTTACTTAACATTTTCACACTAGAGTCTGGAAGAATTTAGGAGAGAGGGTTTGACGTGTAAATGAAGACAAAGTCAGACCTATTTTATTAATATGCACTGATCAGTCACAACATTAAACCACTGACAGGTAAAGTGAACAACACTGATTATCTCATTACAGTGGTACCTGTCAGTGGGTGGGACATATTAGGTTTAGGTATTAGGTATTAGGCAGCGTAAGGATCGTGACTTCGACAAAGACCAGATTGTAAAGGCTAAACGACTGGATCAGAGCATCTGCAAAACAGCAGCTCTTGTGGGGTGTTCCTGGTATGCAGTGGTTTGTAGTTAACAAAGGTGGTCCAAGAATGGACAACCAGTGAACTGGCATCAGGGTCATGAGCGTTAAAGGCTCAATAGGTGACTTTCCACTGCAGAAACTTGGGACAAGCTTGGAGTAAGTACTTTTCCCCCAAAACAATTGCCCTGAAAGAGGTTCTATAGGTTCAGGCTGCTCCGGCTGCAAGTTCCTGCAGTAGAAAATGGCCTAAAGATGTGCAGCTACTGTAGCAGAAATTCCTTAAAACCTTGCTTATGATAGAAAGGTGTCAGAACACATGTTGCCTTGCAGCTTGTGCAGTATTCACGTGGAAGTTACTTTAAGGCAACCCAAACATTCCTGCAGACCACGTACACCGATTCATGGCAGCTATATTCCTGATGGCCTCTTTCAGCAGCATTATGCTCCCTGCCACACTGCAAACACTGCTCAGGAATGGTTAAAGGAACATGACAAAGAGCTCAAGGTGTTGACTCGGCCTCCAAATTCCTCAGATCTCAATGCAATCAAGCATATATCAGATGTGCTAGGTAAACATCCATGGAGGCTCCACCTCACAACTGCCAGAAATCAAAGGATCTGCTGCTCATGTCTGTGTGACTAATGCTACCGGACACCATCAGAGGTCTGTGGATCCAGGCTTCAACAGGTCAGAGCTGTTTTGGCGGCACAATATTAGGCAGGTGGGTTTAATGTTGTGGCTGGTCATTGTGTGTACATATTAGGTTGATGAAATGGTAATGTTTATGTTAAATATTTACTTTATTAGTCATTTTACATTTATGATTAAGCTAAATGTCAACAAAAGAGCAATAGTATCATTGATTTGAAAAAGTAGAAACATGTGTACAGTAGATCAAGACTAAGAGTTTACAGCCATACTAGCAGCACAGCGGTGCTATGTGCTAGCTAACATCCATATGCTAATAACATGCTTACAATGACAATGCTAACATGATGATGTTGGCAGTTTTTTTTATTACTATAGTCATCATCTTAGATCTAAGAAAGTCAAAGTAGATCCCTCTTCATTTCCACCACTCTAATCTAGATGGAAAAAAATTAACAACTATTAGACTGATTACTGCGAAACTTTGTGTTAATGGTTGCCAGAGGATGGATCCAAACAACTCTGCTGATCCCTTCACTTTTCCATTAATGCCACTAACAAATCAAAGGTTTTCTACATTCTGAATTAAATATCTCGACATCCATCATCAGACGGCCCAAAATGTTGTTATTTTTTATTCCCAGAGCAACTGTTCTGTCTTTGTTGATCCCCTAATGCCTAATCTCGCCTCTTAACATGAGCACATAATGTCCAGTACTTTGATTGATGACCAAATACTTGGAGTCAAAAAGGTGTCAACTAGAATGGATCAGCTTCCCCAAACCAGTATTTACTGCACCACTGTTTTATTAGATTGCATAACATGTGCACTACTCTTATCATGTTTGAAACTTGCGTATCAGAGGTTATTTATATGATGATGAAAGTGGAGCTACAGTGTCACTGAAAAATATTCAGTTTTGGAAAACCGATTTCACAGTCATGAAAAGCCTTTTTTTTAAATGTGTATGTGAGGTTTAGTTCTTTAAAGAAGCAAATTTTTGTGCCTGAAATTTTTGAAGGTTAACATTCAGAACTATCCTGAAAGTAGATAGAAGCTTTTAATTCTTACGTGCGAAGGTATGTCATCGTGATTGCCAGTTTTACTTACTCTTACATGTGTCTGGTTTTCCTCTTTAATCCCTTTAGAAAGGGGATTGAGTATCGCCTCATATACCTCCTTCACCCAGTCATGCAGCACGTGTTTGCAGCACAATGAAGACATTGAGCAGAGCGATCATCCCCCTGCACCCCTGGTACTCATAAATGTTCCCTGTGGTTCAGAGGAGAATTCCAGCAGACCTTCTGGACGTCTCTCTGGTATGATCTGATCATGTCGGGCTTAAACACTGTCACACTCATGTACACACAGCAGCACATGAGCAGTGAAGTCATTACACCACTGACTCTGGGATATCCTTGGAAGTTTGAACATGTTAACAGCAGCACCAAATGTTGACAATAAAGATGTCATACAGGACCTGAGCGGAAATAAATCATCCTAAAGGAGATGATGAATCACACAATGTGTGAAGCTGTTCTGCCCGTTCAAGTGGTCACAGACTGAAATGGATTTTATCAAGTCACACATCAATTCAAGCTATGCTGCTCAGACAAAACCAGCTCGAGTTGATCTGTTCTCAAGATACACACTTTTTTAAAACACACACAATACACATGCATGTGGCCACACACACACACAGAAGAAATCTGAACATTTAGCCTCTGCCCTTTCTGTGCTTGGCAGCAAAGCCTCAATCACACGATACTAAAATCCCTCACACGCTGCACCAGCTATATGGGATCCACGTCTTTTCTACTGAATTCCTTCTTTTGTGCAACTCGAGCTTCTTTGTGGAAAGCCAGGTCCCTTTTTTCCATCTTTTTAAACCCTCAGCTTTATGAAAAGAGTCATGTGGAATGGAAGTAAAACAGACTACAAGTTCAAATAAAATAAATCTGTTTGAAGTCTGAGTGGCTATAAATCACCCTTGTCCATACAAAATATTTTCTTTGACCACAGTACGGTGACATGCAAGTGATGTTTCAATACCAGCGGTCTATTTAAAGGTCCGCGCTCTGTCTTCACTCACTTTCAAGGATGTGTTGTTAAAATCAGCCAGTGAGGTTTTCAAGAATGTGTCTGTCTGTGTCGGTCTCTTGCAGGGCTGCTTTGTGCTCTGCTGTAACCAGTGACCTAAATGTTAACACACCAGCCAGCCAAGCTTACACTTCATCTGCCACTATAGCTTTCTAACATCTTTCTTTTCCATTCATTTAGTTTATTGGTGGCAAATTTGTGTGCCAAAGTTGAACTTTACTTGAACCTTTGGGGTTTTTACTACCACTTTATGTGTGTAGAACAGACTTGGTGCTAATCTCTAATGTGCCTTTACTGTACAAGAATGTGTATGTGGGGGGTAAACTGTGTGCATGGATTGCACTGCACTCTAAAAAGTCATTCAAGGGACCACTTGATTAAATGCATAGTTGCAAGATAAAAACCAATTTACTGATTTGGAAAAACCTTTAAAACATGATTGGGTAATTACATCAACTTAATATTGTGTGTGATTTAAACTAGAGATTCTGCTTTAGTTAATCTTAACAATCTATGTTGGAGATAGATAGACAAACTTGGACAATTTCACAGTTAAGGTTGGTAACAAAAAATACATTTGATTGTGGAGGTAAAGCTAATTCCTCTAAGTAAATATAGTGTGTTGATTGGATAAAATTTCATTAGAAGTCTTCACAACTCAAAAAGATTGATGCAAACTGTTGCTTTCATTTTTTTTGTTGAACCCAAACATAGTTTTTTAGAGTGTGTTTGGGCCTGGACAGCATACACGTTTTTTCGCCCATATGTAAGTGAGGAGTGATTAGAGGGTGGCACTGCAGTATTCCCCTTAGGCCAGATCACCCTGTTATTTTCCCCTCGTCAGCCCACGATCTCTACAGGGAGGGTGGGTCCATGACCTCCCTCCTACATACAACCACGAGTGAGGGAGGCACCCCTGTTTCACACAACCCCCTCTTAAGTCACTGCAGAGCAGCGGCTGAGGTCACAGTCCCCCCTCAGGCCTCCCTAGTCCCTGGCAGAACTCCACATTTCTCATAATGCAGAGCTTATCGAAGGCCTCCAGGCTGAATCCTCCACTCTGTCATCTTTACTGTGACACAGACGGCTCTCGTCACTGTCTTCCATCTGGACTCATGGAAGTCATCAGAAGGGATGAACTGGTGACACCGAGGCAGGATTGAAGCAAACTTTTAGGGATTTGGGTTCACTTCCTTTAAACTTCCCGAACTGCAGCAGATAAATAAAATAGACAAAGAGTGGCCAAGTGGTGACACAAGCAATATGTCTTGTGAGCTTTTTTTTGGCATCCTCTCTTTAAAAAAAGAAAAAAAATCTTTTCCTCTGGCTCTCTCCCCCTCCCTGTTTCCCACCCACAACATTCAGAAACCCTGAAAGAAAGGCTCCACCGTAAAACAAACAGCCCAGGGCCTTGTTTTGTCAGGGCGTCCCGTGAAGGCAGGGAGCCATCTGAAGGAAGGAGAAGGAAAAAAAACTATTATAAAATGGCCATCGGGATGCATGCAGGGGACTTTGTTGTGCTGACCGCTTGAGGTTTAGGTTCATTAAGCCTTAAGGGATTTAAAACAATACTGGACAGTAGAGAGACTCAACAGCAGCACAATGACTGGCAGACAACTGGGTCCTGCTGTCTGCACTTGGTGGTCTGATGCTTCCAAATGAACAAACGATTCAGTCTACCAAAGTTTCAGAGTCTTACTGAGTCTTTTGGTAGGCAGGAACTGAAAACCGCAATCGGAACTGACAGTGTACCAAAATTACTTTAGACAGAGCAAAGCTATGCAGGCAGCAGAGCTGACAATGCTGATCAGTTCTGTTTTACACCCCGTATGAAAAACATACATGAACAGCAGTTGACCATTTTCTAATTGTAGCAGTTTTAATGCTGTTTGTTTGGTTTATCAGTTATAGTATTAATGAGGATTTAAGACACACTGACAAGCAGGGGGATTTTATCACTAAGCCTGATAAAAGACACACTTTAAAGCACATAAAGTTTGCTCAGTGAAGGCCTGTTTCACTCCATGGGAGCCAACCTGCACATCAAACATCACATCATGGTTGCAGGGTTTCTATTTAACTCAGAGGTAACTGATTCTCCCCCTACAGTCAGAGAACATTACCATAGTAACTGCAGGGGTTTTCACCTTCAGGCATCATGGCATCACCGCAGAACACTAAAGACCTTTCAGACAAAGGATATGTAACATTGTTGGTCTCTTCAAGCTGTCAAAGCGACATTTTCTGCCCTTCAGACACCCACCACAGTGGCAGAGAGAGCACACCAAGAGCTGTACAATGATGCAGCAACAAACAAAAGACTAAATCTAAACTAAGGCCCCATCCACACGAAGACGAACCCAATAGTTCATCAAACCGGTGTATCATCCACACGAAGCTGGCGTTCTGGCTTATGAGACGTTTTGTATCTCAGCTCTGATTGGTCCATGATGAGTCCTGTATCTCTGCTCTGATTGGTTATTTATTTCTGTGTTTACATTTTGTATTTCTTTAAAAAAAAATCTCAATCTTTTTTCCCCAAAGATGAAAATGTATAAGCGTTTTGGCTTCGTGTGGACGGGGCCTAACAGTAGCTTATGAATAACTAATAGCCGACTTTATCTATGATCATTCTGGCCAGGAATGGATTCAACCTGAAGACACCCATAATGTAACAAACGATTTAACTGCAGCTGATAAACTGTGACTCTGTGACAGCTCACCTGTCTGAGGTAAAGAAAAAGTACACAGTGTGACTAACTGTTAGATACTGACTGTTCTACTGTCTATGTCTTGAATAATTTTAAATAGGAAGTAATTAATGAGGTTACTGCCACTGTTCTATTGTTCCACATGTGTAAATGTGCACAATGTTCTTGCTTTGGAGACGCTCACATGGATTGTGCTGCTGTCTGATACTGCAGGTATTTAATAAACTAAGAGGAAAGACTCCTACAAACAGCCCGGAAGCAACAAGCTAACCTGTCTGAGGTAAAGAAAAAGTACACAGTGTGACTAACTGTTGGATACTGACTGTTCTACTGTCTATGTCTTGAATAATTTTAAATAGGAAGTCATTAATGAGGTTACTGCCACTGTTCTATTGTTCCACATGTGTAAATGTGCACAATGTTCTTGCTTTGGAGACATTCACATGGATTGTGCTGCTGTCTGATACTGCAGGTATTTAATAAACTAAGAGGAAAGACTCCTACAAACAGCCGGAAGCAACAAGCTAAACTTCAGCTTCTGTTACTGTTTTGTCAAAAAATATTACATAATAATAAATATCAGACTTGCTCGTCTTTGTTTTCATCACAGTAAAGTTTTATTATTTTTAATGGACGTTTCACTTTGAAATAGATGAGAAATGGTAGAGCAAAGTCAATTAGAAAAGTGTTTTGGTAGCAAACTGTCTCTTTTTTGTCTGTCCGTGTTGTTTTTGGACGAATATTGGTTCTGAAATGCAAAAAAGGTTTTCCCCAAATCCCTTCACACAACTTGAACTATTGTTGCTTGCATGCCTATCCATTAATGTGACTAAATACAGTTTAGACTTGTGCCGTGTTGAAAAAAAGTGAGCAGGGTGCTAATTCAGACATTAGGCCGTAACGTTCAGTTGCCATCTGATTAACGGAAAGGAGTGCACGTCTGAAAAAGGCTTTATAGCGATGACCTTAGCACCATTTTTACGAGTGTCAGTTCATTCGTTTATTTTGGTTTTACAGTCCACAACTTTACTGCTTTGGTTGATTCTCATGGCTCTCATCAACTTCTTTTTCAAAAAGAGATGACGGTTTTAGTGAACAACTCTGGTGAGCTAACTGTTTGTCAGCTAGTTAGAACATAGACAGAGGATTCTTGAATATTGCTGATTTGTTTTCCACTGCGGAAGAAACTTATGACATATTTTATGGTTAACTATGGTTAACAATGACATCCCTGCTAAACAATAATTATACAATGTGCATTTGAAACAGATGCCTGTCGGAATTTTGGGTAAATTATTGTAGCTTTCCCCATCCTATTGGCTTTATCTGAGGTCATTTAGTCTGTTTGGGGAAAAAAAGAGTTGCATAGTTTAATAGAGAAGATGATTGGTTAGGTGGTCCCACTTTGAATTCCAAAAACTGTAAATATTACTTTATGGAAAATTTTTGTCATTTTCCTTACTTCTGTAAATGGATGAAAATCAAGTTGGCTAGAGTTACATCCAATTCAAACACAGAGGCCACAGTCGGTACAAACATTCCTGCCACAGCATTTCCAAGACTCTAACTGCTGCAGAACTGTAAAACATCATAGGGAACACTAAAATACCCACCAGAAACACCACTAAACACACTTTTAAAACACTCCTTCTACTTGGCTGTCTGGGAAAGACACTAAACAAGCTGACGAAAGAAAATGAGGATAACCAGCAACATAGTGAGAATATTTTGACCTTTCAGACAAATATATTATTTGAGTCATGCATTTTAGGATATCTGGTGAATGTCAAGGATGTAGACAAGACAAGCCCTGTCAAACTTGTTTCTTAATTTGGTTCTATTGTTCCGTCAAACGCTCTCACAGCATTCTCACAAAAGGAAAGAATCAAAACACCGAAACAAAAAAATGTCACAGATAAAAGAAAAGGCACGGTTGGGGCGACAGTCTTGCCACCTCCAGATACAAACCACAGAGCGAGCTGGCACACCGTCTGTCTTCTGAGTATGAGAAATGTGGCTGAAAGTCGATATGTGAAAGAGGCTGAAACATAAATCTGGGTCAAACCCCACCTTGTGCTGCTCGTGCCCCCACAGATTTTGCAAACCAGCTCAGGATACAATGCAGGTGCTTTTGCAAGTTTGATGATCAGGGGTTTGAATAGTTCTTGCAAGGACTCCATATTTCTGCAGCCCTTCCTTTCAACTCGTAGCTGTCTGTTATCAGTCAGTTATAGATGTCTAATGCAAATATGCAGTGAGTCTTGCACACAGAGCTTCCAACAGGTTGTTGCAATAACATCTTGCGGGCATCAGCTCCAAATACAGTTTGTAGTATTGAATTGGAGGCATTTACTGAAAGTTTATGAGGAGGAAACGTGGATCCTGTTAACATCATAGCAGAGGTGATGGGAATCCCGATACAGAGTGAGTCAAGGTGTTGCATAGTTCAAGAGAAAATTGCTACAGAGAGCCGGTAACAGCTCAGGTTTCACGTTTTGACACCAAGTTGTGTTCCTTGTTCTCCATGTGCCGATTTCTCATTGTTTGCTTGTAGACAGAGGCTCCAGTAATCTCTCAGGCTTTGACCGAGCATTAATCAAGTACAGTTTGTTTAAGGATGTAATTCCCATATTTAGCAAACTGAGAGTCCTGCCATGTTATACGACCTGTGGTTAACTATGACATAAGACAGAGCAAGTGATAGCGAGGACGCAGAGGCCCCGTTGTCGAGGAGAAACATGGCTTGTTTGCAGTCGGCTTATCTTATCAGGAATCACATGCTCTGTGTTGTATCCCCAGCAAGAAATGCAGAAGGCAGGTTTACAGTAGATTGAGGGAGCCTGCAGGCCTGTGTGCTCGTACCTTGTAGCAGTAAATGTAATGTGGCCTTAATCTCCTAACAGTGACAGCCTGTGGTTAAATGTAAATTTATAAATGGGGCTGTTCTGTGTGATTTTAGTGAGGCACTCGTAATATTTTTATCTTGATTAATTGCCATGGTTCGCCATGCATTGTTAATATAGTGATGTCAGAATGATGTAACTACAACCACTGGTGTCTAGATAAGCTGTGCTACTTTCAAAACATTGTCTGCTTTTCCCCCCTTAAATTTATTGCAAGCCGTGCAGACACTCAGCTTACTTCTTTCACCGGCTCACCAACACAATCCTCATCAGACTTTTTAATGTAATGCCATCCACTACACCACCACCTGCTCAATAATAACAATAAGGAAGAACTATGAAGTTTCTGACAAGGGCAACACAATCTAAAAATGTATAAGCTTTGTAAAAACAGAATTCATGTCAGAGCAGTTGGATTGGATTACACAGTGAGTGTGAGTGTGTAGTGTATCTGTTGAGTCAGCTGAACACCATCTGTTGTGACTGAGTGAAAACTAGTTAGTCAAAAGTAATCAACTGACAAACCGTGCAATACATCTGTTTACTTTCAATTCACTTTCTGTTTTTTGATCTGTTTCTTGTCATTTAGCTTAAATGTTTTTGTACTTATGTTATTAATTTTTTTTTTTTTTTTTAGGCACTATTCTTGGCATCTACTTAGACACATTACACACTTAGACACACACTCAGACACTTTACATTTTGTACTTTCTATTCTTATTTGATTTCTATTTAATTACTAACATTTCTGTAATTGTGTATATGTCACTAACCTTTGTTTATTGTACTCTGGCAAAACAATTTCCTTGATGAATAAAGGTGATCTTATCTTATCTTAAATAGAAGATATAAACTGCTAACATAGCAACAAATATTGGATTTAAACAGCTGAAATACTTCACTAGTATTAACAGATTAAAATATTGAATAGATTTTCATAGTGAAAAGTAATTTTAAGTATCTTCTGTCACTCTAAGCTAAGTAGTAGCAGTTATAAAATGCAAGCCTGACCAAACCAAGTGAAACACTGACAGTTTAGAAAATGATGATATCCACCTCTAGATAGTTAATAGTTTTAAATCCATCCTCTGATGAAAATCCATATGGTAGTTTTATATACTAGAAGTCACATACATATAATTTCATAAGTAACAAACCTAAGGAACCAACCCTGTCAGCTTGCAGGGTGGAGCTTTCTGTATCATTATTCTTCTTAGAATCAGTTTCTGGTTTGAACATGTATTGCTGAATTACTCTAATATTACCATTGTGTAGCGTATAATTACTTAACAGTGTTTGAGCAGCAGATTGTGTTGTATTAGATGAGATTATGGGGTTTTCATCAGTGACTGAAGAGAGACTTTAAATAACATCCATATTAACATTTGGTTAAATAAACACGTTTGGAATTTGGGTTCTAACTTCATCTAGACAGACAGAGCACCTAAAAAGAGAAAACAATAACGGATGGAAACCTCTTTCTCAATAGTCTGTTTATCTTTAATACAGTTTTTTCAACTGTATTAAATAACTATATATATAATAATCACAAGCAAATGTTCTTTTAGTGCCATTCATCACACAGGAAAGGGGTTGAGGATGATTATTTGGGATATCTTTGTATATCACCAATACATTTGTAATG
>OMNN01003775.1:8041-26826 GCA_900302755.1 Chromis chromis
CTCTTAAGACAGACAAGGTGACAGATCCCCCTCTGCTTCCTCAATCAGCAACTCCAAACATTGAATCAAGAGTGCTTATACGGTTCAATTAACTGTATAAGGTAGTAAATGGAAGAAATAATAACTCTGTGATTGCCTAATCTGTCACCAGTATTATTTTCAAACTAAAAAATATTATGTAGTTTGATCCATTAATCACCTGAACTGCAAAACCCACCAGCAGGTTTCAAAGGCAAGTTATATTTAAGTCAAATCAGAGTCAAGTTGAACTAATCATGTGTGTGTCATGCAGTTCTGTCTGGAAAATAAAACCCTAAGCTCAAAATCATTTTATTCTAAATTACCCATTTAAAAATTCATCAAAAATAAAATGTTCCTGTGAAAAAAATATTAAAAAATCTGCACTCTTCAGCGCAACCAAGAAGCCTTGAATGACTTAACTGCACCCAACAGTTACGTGACAAAAAATCAGGACTATTTTCCTGAGCTGCAGAATGAGTTTACACAGGACATGGAAACAAATTAGAGAGATTGAGAGAACAATAAAACATAAAACACTAATTCAGTATGGTTAAAAAATAAATTTAAAAAAGTATATAGAGGAGCAAGTTGTCAGCAAATTGTCAGAAGATGTATTTAGCATGATGAAACATCTTTCTAGAGTTAAGTGTGATAATGCCTAGTTTGGAGAGGTTGTAGAAACATGTACATTTTTATTCATTTTTCCTTAAATTTTTGTTAATTAAACAATCAAAGAAATTCAACTTTCTTTCTTCTTTTCTTGTTTACAAGTTATGTCTTCCTGTGCTAAAGACATTATTGAGTTCTCTCTACTAATATCCATGGTTGTTCTGTTTCCATAGAGGTGCAGGACTTTATATTGCAGTGAAAAAAGGAGGCTACAGACTACAGAAACTGCTTGAGGGCTGCTTTAGAGGGTTAAACTATTCTGAATTCTAACATGATGTGTTCATGTTAACGCATTAATGTCTTTAAAGGATTCAGAGGAACAGTGAAGGGATGAATTTGGTCACTGCAGCGAATAACAAAACAGACCTTTGACATTATAATACAGAATATGAAAATATCATGTTCATACATGAAAAATACTATATGCTATATAACATAGTATATTCCTACTACCATAGTGTGCTTGATGCAAGGCCCACAACTCAACTCTTTCTGTTGATATTTCACAATTAAAGCTTTCAACTGACAGAAAGGAAACCGCAGACTTTTCATAAACAGCAAATAGCATCAATATAAAAATATATGGAAACATATTTTATACTGAAATATGATCACACTTTATTATAAAACTGGGAAATGAGAAGTAAAGGCTTCTCACTAATCCAGTCTCTCTCAAATAAAGGCTCTCTGCCGCTAATATAAATGAGTTATTCATAGTGCAATGTGATATATAGCATTAAGCTAATGCATTTGGTCTATGTCAAAATGTTTCTTTAAATATTTTATCACAGAAATAAGCTTAAAAGCATGTATTGTTATTTTTCAGCACGTGTGGTAACTATGATGACTGAATAATGTGATACACATCATAAATATAGTAAAATAAACATGAAGCAGGCAAAAAATAGCGCAATCCCAACACACCGCAAACATTCACACGTGCATATACACACAGTGATTGCTCATAATGCGCACACAGATATGAAAGCGCACACATGCTCCTCCACCCACACACTGGGGGTAGCAGACGTATAAAAACACACAGGAGAGAGATGAGCGATGCTCGTCCATCTGGCCTGCAGACTGCTGTGTGTCAGAATAATCACAGGAGGACGACACAAGCACAGACAGACAAAACTACAACCAAGACAAAAGGAAATAAGACGACGGAGATCAAAGTGTGAGAGCAGGAATGTGTCTTTGCATGAGCAATCTCCTCAGCCGTATTTAAATCCCTCTCTCAGCTCGCTCCACCACAGCAGGTGCACGCAGTTTTTCCATTTTTTCCCCTCCCTTTGTTTTGCTGCCCTTGTTCTATCATTTCTTTTTGCTGCTGACCTCCATTGTTTCCATAGCAGATACTTTTGCGAATAAGAGGAAACAGACACTTCCAGGGCTTTCTTTCTCCGTCTCTCTCGCTCCACTGTGCTGAGAGATAGAAAGAAACAGACATCAGAATCACTCTGCGCTGTCATCGTTCAGCTTTTACGCTTGCTGAAGGCTACTTTTGAAGGTCTAGCAGTATGAGGTGTTTTTAGAGGCAGTAATGATGAGCGAGTCGGTGCTTTAGCTCCGCTACCTGTCCTGTCAAAATGGGGACAAAGGGAAAAAAAGCACATGTATAAAAGCACCAGTCCCCGGGTAACCTTTATTTGGCCCTACAATAGAAGTGTGGATTACAGATGGGGGCATATTTCACGCTGAATGAGCACACAAACCAAACACACACACACATGCACCGGGTTTGCTCCCTGTAGGAGAGCTGCTGGTCAAATACATCCAGCTGAGGAAGTCACCCCACCACCATATGTCACACCCACACCCAATTCCCAATTCCCATTAGTCACCCAGCCTTTTTCTTCCTCACCAGCCTCAGAACCAAACCAACCTCAACCCCCATTCACCCAACCACCTCTTTTGCTCTCTGCTTCATACAACTATTCCCCGTCACTATTGAGGTGACATCATCTCCGTGCAACCTGACACTGTGCTGCAGCGAGACTCATCCATGCAGAAGTAACCCGAGAGGCCGACTGTCTGCGACGCTGACACCCAAAACTGCAGTCGACCTATGACTCAAATGCCCGTTTACTCCTTGTTGGTGGAGAGATGATCAGAAAAACACTGTGTGACTCAACTTGTCTGGCTTTGCTTAAATTTAGTAGAAGTAAAACGATTAAAAGGTAATCAACTATGAGTAATAAAACCAAAATCAGTGTCTCATAAATGAATTGTTTTGTTATTTGTTCTGCTCAACAATTATTTCCATAGAAATATTAGAGTTATTTTCTCAAGTAATCATCAGAGGGGTTGTGCCCATCCATACAACTGTGTAATTAACAAGACAAAAATAAAGAAAAGCATGCACTCTGCTACTGCATTCTTCTTTGTCCTAGTAAAAATGAATAAACACATTTCTAGTGAGGCTTTTTTGAGTTTAGTATGTACCAGGTCCCTTCTGCCTCTAGTAAATATATAATCCAACACTGACAAAACCTCTTGGCTTCACTTGCTATATGTTTAAATATTTCCAAAATTATCACCAGCATCCACAGTGAAAACATACAAAAATGTGTTAAAGAAGTGCTACAAATTACTACAAACCCATATTCTTGACTCTAACTGACTCATCTCAGCTGCCTCTGTACCAGCTCTCATGCTGCCCTCCTCCCATACATGAATTATTGCCTAAAGGCCAAGATAAGCCAGAGAGAGCACTTTGGAGTTTTAGGGGTTGCCACATTTATTCATGTAACAGAATCAGACATCAGACTCTGCTCTTGTTAGCCTGCTGGCCCGTGGATATTTGTCCTGCTGCCTGGAGAACAGTTTGTCATATGACAATGCCGTGAGGAAGAGAAAAGTTAACAGCCGTGACCCACGCTGTTGTCCCCATCAGTAAGTAGACGGATGCGGATGTTAATTCAGCCCTAAATCAAGCTGCCAGCAGTCACTTCTCTCCAGCAGTGGTTAAGCCTCAGTGACATACTATTTCCCAAGATAAATGGTGTCCTACAGGCCCCGGCCACTCTACACGACACATCGTACAGTGATATCACTTTTTTCAGCTGTCAGTCAGATGAAACCTGACATCAGAACATCAGTGTTGACACACAGAGGGAACTTTCTTCATGCTTTCCCTGCAGAGGAACTGATTAAAGTGGACTTTAGTGACTCATCTCAGGTAAATTATTTACATTCTTCATCCTCCCAGGTGATTGCCTGATGGAGGGCATGTATATAAAGCTGGACAGACGCTCCATGACATCATCCATAGGTGCAATGTAGGATGCCAGAAAAAGATTTAGCATGTCCTAGTATATAGTACATGGTACAAAAAGATCCTTAAAAGAAATATTGTAAAATGATATACAGAAACTGAAAAAACTATATGATGAAAATATGTGTCATGTTGCATCTTTGGCTGATTTAAATACAGTAAAAGTAGTTTAGTTTTATGTTCAAGCAAAAAGCAAAAAGAAAAAAGTTTGATTTGGAAAGTATTTACAGTTCTGGCCTGTTGTTTACCAGCCAACATGTAAGTTAATATTTTTTTCTTGTGATTTTGCTAAATGTTATCTGTAATTTACCAAAGCTGGAAAAAAAATGTAACACAAAATTAAATAATATAAATATTAAATGTACTGTATATATATTTATACTGTTAGACTGCTAGAACATAGATATATAAAATTCAGTATGTTAAAAATACTATGGTGTCCCATTACATCCTGTCACATTTTGCAGCATGCAAGCCAGTTTACTTTTCTAGCCATTCTGACCCACAATCCTCTGTACAGCAGAAGATACGTCACAAACGTCACAGTATCTCGCTCAAATAACAAGTTTCAGCCGCCGAGACCACAGAGGCAGATCATTTCACGCTGCAGACTGTGACAGATATATGGGCAAAATGGTCAAACCTTATGGCACAATATTTTGACAAAGAAGTATGTCCTATTTGTATGCTTGCTGCATGCAACAGCGCATACTTTGTGAGAGCAGCTGTAGAGCATACGGAAAGGAAAATGAGAGTGAAAGAAAAAGTACGCAATTTGGTAGACAGGGTCACTGTGGCCGTCACCATCTCTGCAGTGCCTGACTCACTCTGACTTGCAGCTAATCCAAAAATTAGCAAAGAGGGTGAGTGTGAATGTAGCTGAGGCGGGCCATGGACTGTCCTACTATGTCACTTTCACTCAAAGAAACCACACCATTAATTATGCATAACTTTAAAACTTAATACAATTTAATCAGGTGATTTATATAAAAGCTCAGCCCCTTTACAGTTGTCATAAAAAGGGAAATTAGCTGTAGAGACCAAAACCATATTTTGTGCCATGCTGTAATCATGTTTATTTCTGCTGTAAAGTTAATGGGGGTCTATGGGGATTGACCCACTTTTGGAGCCAACCTCAAGTGGCCTTTCAAGGAACTGCAGCTTTTGGCACTTCTGCGTTGGCTTCATTTTTCAGCCAAAGGTTGGTCAAAGCCCAAAATCAACACCAAAGGGTGGTATTCTCTCCCAAACAAGACACAGCTCCTTATCTGCCTAAAATGCCAGTGTTTTTGCTATTTAGCTCAAAAACGTTCATCATGTCTTCTTACTACATGTATGTATGTAAACATGTATTTGTTTACGTCAGCATGTCGCACAACACCTGCCTACTAGGCTTTGTAGGAGGAGGGCATTAAAGAGACAGGAGCTAAAATGCAGCACTTCAGACAGTGATGGAGAAGATATGCTGCAGCAATGCACAGTAAGGAAATATGGGAGTTTTTGAATATTAAACATGTAGTTTAATTGCACTGCAATCCTGTAAGTGTGCATTATATGGGCTCTTTAAGTCACATGTAATTTAACAAGTAATATCCAAGAACACTGTACCGAGGTGTATTGTAGTTAGATCCACCTGCTTTTCTCTATGTCCACCAACAAAAGGAATACATCTCACAAGGCATAAATAGAAATTAGTACAACATAAAACAAGAATGATGCTATTGGTTGATGATAGCAAAGCGGACTCGTATTCTCCTTGAACCCCACAGCTGCTGCAGACCTCCATAGTGCATTATGGAAAAGGTTCAGCAGGTTAATTCAGTGAAGAGTGGTGGAGTGTGGCGCTGATGGGGCTGAAGTGAGCATTTAGAAGGAGAGGGCAGAGTGAAACTGGAGTGCCATACTTGCTTTCTTTTTCTCTTTTGTCCCATTTATGACCATAATTCATTTCAGCATCACTATGGAAACTGAGAGGCCATAATCAGCAAGCTGCGTCCTAAGTGGTGCCTGAACAAAAAGATAATAATGAAAGTAAAGGCTGGAAAAACACTGTTGACTTTAGTGGAAGATGGGGAGTGAACAGAAAAAAAACACAAGTGATGATTTTGTATTGTTCAAAATGAAAGATTGGTTAAATTAAGTATTGAATTTAAGTGCAATTTAGGATCCTTGATAATTTGAGAGTTATTATCCCGGAGACAATAAATAAGAGGCAATCAGTCATCCCTAATGAGGGTGTGATTGGGAGCACTTTAGAGAATAAAGGCTAAAGCTGCTTTGCGAAGACTTAAACGTCTTTTCATGGGTTGGGATAATTTCAACAGAGCCGATGTTGCTTTGTATACAGCTTTTACAGAGCGCTGTCAAGACAAAACCTGTCTAAGACTCACACACGTTTAAACACACAGCAAACACACACCCACTCTCAAAAAGGAGAATGCTGGCTGTGCATCATGTGGTGTGAAGATGAGGGCATTTTAAGGTAATGAGGCATAAACTCATGTTGGGTAAATGTTCTATTCTGGATTTCAGGATAGTTTTCAAATCAGATTATTCAGGATAATGCCATTCATCTGATTTATGAGAATTGTAAGCAAAGATGGATCGGTCTTGCTGTTCTATGTTAGTTTGTAGTAATTCTAACACTGTGGGGAACTTTGTACGTAAAAGCGCCACCTCAGCTACAAAGCCAATCAATCATATGTTTTAGAGACTCAGATTGTGTTTTTTTGTAACAAGCCTAGTAGCTTGTCTAGATATGAGGCCAAGCTGTTATTTGTCTGTTTCGACATCCACCCAAAACCGCTGCAACTATAGACTGTAGATAAAATATGGACATGCCTACCTTCAGATTGAAGCCAGTGTTGAAGTGTCATAAATACTGTATTCTTTCCCCTATCCTGTAGGGGACTACTCCTCTGGTTGCAAAAACAAGTCCCATTTTGTAGACGTTAATGAGAAAACTGTATGCTACACTGTATGGGCAAGTTTTCATTCAGATCCACCATTAGACTGTGTAAAAAGGATGGATGTAGCAATTTCACGTGGCCTTCTCCTCTCCTTCCACTATCTACGTGTTACTGTTTTCAAAATCTCCTTTACTACAGGAAGCAACAAGAACAACCTCGCAGTTAGAAACCTAGCACTCTGAAAATGTAAAGTTTTGCAAACGATTAGGATCATGCAATAAGGCAGCCCTGCTAGTTTTATTCAGTGAATTAGCCTGCGTTCAATTGCTCCACCAAAACAACTCCGTCAGTCAATATTTTAAAGGGGCACCATTGCTGTATCCTTTAATTTGCTCCACCCAAGACAATTGTGATTGATTTAAACAAAAACAAATAGGCCTGTCAGACCATTCTGTCCCGCAGAATGGTCTGACAATGCGAGGCTACCTTTGGTCCAGACCACGGCAGCAGAAGCCAAATGTTAAATATGCAAATGTTAACTGAATGTGCACACCATTAATACCCCTTTTCCACCAAGAAGAACCAGGTGCTAGTTCAGTGCTGGTGCTTAGTTGGTTCAAAACCTGTTTGTTTTTCCATTGACAAGGAGCCAAGTTGGAGCCACGCCATTGCGTCACCACAAAACAACTACGCTAGCATTGATTACATAGGATATAAACAAACGCAATAAGTTGATGATAATATCTATGCTTATCTTTATTGATGGTCTTAAGGCTGTTTGCGAGGCGGAGGTCGCCTGTTGCCTGGGCACATCCGCGATCACACTACTGGTGACCAGCGTGCAACAGTTTGTGCCAAACTTCTGTGTATCCCGGGAGTCATTCCAATACATCTGCGATCAGACCAGGGACGTCCTGGCAAAAAAGGACACAAATGACCACTTGTGTGTCCCTTTCCACCATTGATCATTGGTCACGATAACCCCGCCCCCAGCCCCTGACGTACTCAGTTCTTAGCTCTGGCCCAGCAAAGAGTTGGTGCTTGCTAAGCACCAGTTTTTAGCACCTGAAGTCGATGCTAAGGTGGAGGAAACACAAAGAACTGGTGCTGAGTCAGGCTCTGGCTCCGAACTAGCACTGGAACCAGCTCGGTGGAAAAGGGGTATAACAAGACTAATGTACTTTCAACACTAAATAAACCATGAGTTTGTTGCATGAATTAATCTTATGTCTCGTCATTTATGTGTTTGTGTATATTTACAACAATTAGTGCCAACAAAATGTCTAAAACTAAGAAAACTAAAATGTATTAGTGCGTGGGGTTACCGACTTAATTTGTAGTTGTGCGGATGCAAGTGCGGCCACCATAACATCCTTTTATAACTACTATCCATTTTCACCTGTACCTTAATACTGTATTATAATGTATTTAGCTGTGGTTGAAATAAACATTTATCTTCACACCCAAATACAAATGACACAAGGAGTATGGACAGTATTAAAAAGAAGACTTTAACGTGGCAATTGATGTCGTTTAGATCAACTTTTAGAGAGTGCTCCACACACACATATTTTTGTGTAATAAAATAGCTTTTGTATTTACTCATTCAGACAGAAGTGAGATTACATATGTACTGGAAGCAAGTTCTCACAAATCACGTTTTTTAAGATCTGTAATGAATTAAGGACATTTTTTACATTACAAAATATCAGTGTAATTGTTTTTTAATTGATTACATCAAAGAATATTAATGACCACACCCAAACAGGCAAATAACCACAACTTCACCCTCTCAGATGAGCGGGCAGAGTGACGAAATATGGACAGACGCCCCCTCACCTTGGTGAGCAGATCGGTACCACAGCGGGACGGACTGATGTCCAACACATCCTGGGGAGGTGTGTGTGTTCAAGTATGTGCATGTGTGACAGACTGGCAGCCTTCAGCCCCCTGTGGGGAAAGGATGAGGAAGAAGGAGACAGAGAGGAGAGTAGGAGTGGGTGAGGGGCTGAAACTGTACAACCCAGAGACACCTAGAGAGAGAGAGAGAGAAATGGATGACGGGAGGAGGATACTGAGGGGTGATGGAGGAGGGATAAACCCGACGATGAAGCAGCGGCTGAGGTGGGAGAGAAGCAGAGGACAACAGAAAATTAAGGCACTGGGCGAGAGAAAGAAGAGGAGCGAGATGAAAGAAAGATGAAAGAAAGATGAAAGAGATGCTGTAATGTAGGGATAAGGGAATAAAGAAAAAAGCGGAGGGGTGGAGGTGAGAAGGAGATGTGGGCTGGTGGATGAAGGGGCTTTAAGGCCCTGAAGAAGAAGACGACCCCCTTTTTCTGTGCTTTCGTCTGGGGTAGAACATCATCGCTAAAAAACTCCTTGTTGAATTATGAATCCAGACACCAGGCAAGCGCCGCTATCGCAAAAATAGCACGCACAGTCAGTTTAGCCACATTTTAGGGCTGATGTGAATGACCAATGATTTAAATTATACACATCACACTAAAACAATATTCTGGTCTTTTAAGCAGACACTTTAAAACAAGAATATATTGGTTATTTTGTTTTTACTAAAAGGCTTTTTGTCTTATGATGATGCCAAAGTTGGGCTAAATGTCTACACACATGGGCACATTCATCCAACGCTGACCTGATAAAGCCACTGAGAGACAATGACCTTATGTTGATATCACACACCCGTTAGGTCTAGATAACCTTTGTGGCCAAATGTCATTTTTCTTGCTTTGTGTGTGCGTTTTGTTCTGCTGCTCTGACCTTCTGGGCCCATGTTTGCTTTATTATCCTCATGTCAGTGTTTATTCTGAGATGTATCATCACAGTAATATTCTTACCATATCATAATATTTCCACTTTTAGAGCTTTTGCTATCACTGCCAAGACCTTTGTCTCGGATGTCTTTATAACCTCGATGTGTCATTACAACACATAATATCTGAGCCTTGGCGAGATTAATGGAATATTTAGCGATGAAACTGAGCCAATGTGACACACTGAGCTTCATAAAAATAGAGTGTAAAGCATTTTATTGGAAGGTGATGAGGAAAATGTCATTGCAATCATGGTGCCTTGTCATAGGTGTGCTCACGTTTCCATGATCACGCGAGAGTGTGTGTGTGACTAATGTGTTTTTGATTGGTAGTGATTAACAAGCAAAGTGAGCACGGCATCTGCGATTATATTGTGCCCGAAGCCAACCACCTCCTACCACCCTGGCAGGAGTCCCTCCACTGTAGCTTGAAATGAGGAAGCATTACTGCAATTAAAAACACACACAGTGATGGTGAGTTCACACTGCGAGCAGCTTGGTTCGTGCACTGCTCTATTCTGACCAATTATGGATGGTGTGAAAGGCTGTGATTGCATCTAACTACAGGTCTGCAGGTGCACAATCCAGACCAGGCATACCATGTGTTTGTTGCTGCACTGCGGAAAACATCATTCAAAACTATGATTTTGAGTTAATATAAAGTAAACTAGAAAAGCACTCGGAGAGCGCAGACCTCCGCCAAGCAGCTCATGTCCACCCGTTAGGGCTGGTCCGAATAGCAATTTTTGTGCCACGGATGTTTGGGTCCAATTAATGATGAATATCCCAATATTCGGCTTGTATGGTGTGGGGTGGGATGGGTTGTGTGGGGGTGTGTGTGTGTGTGCTGGGTGCAAGGCGCTAAAAGCTAAAAATTGAGCCGCGGCGATGGATATTTAGGTCCAATTAATGAGGAATATACTTCGGGGGGAGGGGGTGTCACATTATCAACATTTCCTGAAAATTTCATCAAAATCCGTTCATAACTTTTCAAGTTATCTTGCTAACAAACAAACAAAGAAACGGACAAACAAACAGACAGACAAACGCCGGCAAAAACATAACCTCCGCCGCTGCTTCGCTTGGCAGTGGTAATTATAGCTTCACTAAATTACAAAAAACCTTCTATGTTTTTTCAGGTTCAGTATAAATCTACTTGCTTGAAATTTTCTTTCAGCCTTTATCAGAGGTTGCTCTGTTGTCATGGAGCCATATAACCAAAGATCCAGGTCAAGTTGGATAACATATTTTCCTACTTTCTGCACACCGAGTGCTTTCCAGCCATACAGACAGTTACAATTTTCCTTGCACAGATTTTCAGATATCTGCCTTTGAGACTTCTGCCTCCGTCTTAATATGCTGAAGGTGAAAGAAATGTGAGAAGCGCCAATTAAAGTGTTGACAAATGTCCCGCAAAAAACTCCACTAGGTGAGTAAATGTGGCATTTCCTTTATCTAACTTGCATTGCTCAAACAAAAAGACGCTTCGACAGCCAGTAATTAACTCCTCATCTTGGCATGCCAAACCATCGCTAACACAATCAGAAGTTGTTGATGGCTGGTGACCAGTGAAAGTTAAGAAACAACAGCTGACAATCTTGGTGACTGTCCAGAAATCCCTGGAGTTTGACTGTTCCCTCAATCAGTGCTGCCAACTGTTTTTCTTCTAAAGTAACTATTGGCTGCTGACAAAGCGCAGGGACGTAGTCAGTAGTCCTCTACTTTTAAGAAGTTTTTTAAAAGTAGCAAAGCAAAATAAAATGCTACACTACAAAGAAAACTCCAGTACAGAATGTCCATTTGTTAAATTAGATGGTATATTACATTGTGCTGTACTAGTAGTAGTCTATATTTTGATGACACATCAGGGCTTTATTAATACTTCAGGGTGTCATCAAAAGCTGAGCCTATTAAATAAATTAAAAACAGTGCTTGATTAAAATTTTCCTGCAATCCTCTTCAAATTAGTCAATTTGTGCTGTGATACTCTGCTCCCAGTGTTCCTGCCACATTTAGGATGCTACCTGAAAGTCCTGTTCCATAAGCAAGCCAAGTATCATTTGTGGACGATTTCACACACACCTCCTGATCCAGCTGCATCTAGTTTAACCCCCAACTCCAAAGTACTAACCTCAGCTACAAAGTTTACACACTGTGAACACACGTGTGCCTGTAGCTAACATTAGCAAGCCAGCTAAAAGCACAAAGGCTGTGTCCGAAATCATCCACTCATTCCCTACTTCCTATCTAGGGACCACTATATAGTGAACTATGTAGGGAGCTCCTCATTTTCAGACATTACTCGAGTCTCGGTGCTATTAATTACATCACTGCTGTTGCTTAACTGAAACGTATTAGATCGATGCCGGCTATGGTATGAACCCACCAGCATTTTTGTGATAAATCCAGATTATACTAGGCGTATATGAAAATAATTTATTTCTTTCTTTGTGTTGCGACAAATCAATCTGCTTCCAATAAACATATTAATATTAATTATTATTTTTAATTTGAATATGTTTGCACCTTGTGCATTTCGAACAGGTACTCATATAGAAAAGATATATTCCATCAAAAATACCTCTTAACACTAAGAGGTATTAACACACATTAAGAAATCTGTGGAAATGCCATCAGTCCTCAGTTTGCTTTCTTAACCTTCTGCCTATCCGTCTGCCATTCTCCTTCGACGCAATGCATGATGGTACATTGCTTAGTCTTGACTGTACACTACTTTTTATGGTGCATTGTGGGATACTTTGAGTGCACTATATAGCACTAAAATTCAGACAGCACTACAAACAAACAAAAACATGATATAGTGCACTATATAGTGTGCAGAGTTCAGACACAGACAAAATCTGAATATAACGACAACTTTGGAGTTAACTGGAGTTGCATTTCTTTCTTTTGGTGGAGGCGGGTTCTTCCTCCCAACTCCCCCAACATGAGGCAGACCAGTCCATTAACTGGGGCAACCTCTTCACTTTACATTTTGAAACACATTACTTTTCTACTACAATACTTTTGCTACATTTACCTCTGCATTTTAGGACACTTTGAAGGGAAACTTCTGGAAATGCTTCTGATCCCATTTTAGTTTTATACACACCAGGGTTGGGTTTTAGTCTGGATGGACAGAGACTGAAACTTTGGAACCAATGATGCAGACACCCATGTCCACTTTGTGACTGGGTCCTTCACTGATTCACCACGCCCCTATCACTTTACCCTTTTCCTGTTATGTTCTTTCAGTAACAGTGCCACCTCATACGCAAAGCAATCTGTGGTCTTACTTTTTTACCACACAGCGAGTCAAAACCTTTTCTTCGCAAAAATTACAGGCTGTGCTGTACATGCATTGGAGTCAGCAAAGTAATATCGGCCACTATTGTCTGAAAACACATCTAGCGTAAAGAAGTAATACAAAATACACCAGTGACTGTACTCAAAAGTGTCACAGTAAAGTGCTGCTCTCAGGTCCCCTGGAATAAAACACACTTTCAACCATTTCATTACAGCCGAGGACAAAGAAATTGATTTTCTCCCCTTCTGAAAATGTTTGAAGCAGGCCTGGATGTAATCTGGAATTGAATTATAGACATCAGCCAGGTGTGGTTTCTACAAACGGCCGCACAAATACACACCTACAACTCACACATGAACTGGCGGGGTGGTGTTATACTGTACACGGAGAACCTTTTACAATTTTTCCCCTTTTCTTGGCGCAGTTAATGGTCTTATCTAACAGAAATCAAGACTGGGAGGAGGGGGAGCGATTCAAACTGTTGTGTGTGTGCGTGTGTGTGTGCGCCGCCGTTACAAGGTTGAGTCTGCTTAGATTGCTCAGATCAATAATGCAGTGAACGAGAGAGGGAGAGAGAGAGCATCATCTCTGATTCGGATGACTCACAGGGATAGGCGGGAGCAAAACACAAAAGAGGACAGGAAAAGAAAAGAGATCAAAGGTGAGAGGACTGGGCAGACAGGAAGGAGAGTGGGACAAAGACTCACTGGAACACACACATAACAGAGTAAAAACAAGGTCTCAACCTAATTAGCATTCAATTAGTCCAGTTTAAGCTAAATATCAACGGCTCTTTTGTCACTGGATGAATCTGTCACACCAAGCTACACGCTTCTAAAATGTTTGCATATTTTTTTTAGGGTCGTGTTTCTCAGTAAGATTTTAACTGAGACACATTCACACAACTCATGATGACAGATACTGTGTGGTATTGTTAGATTGGGACTCATAAAAGATAAACACTAAAGGAGACTTGCCCAACCTTGAATTACACCAGAATATTGCTTCACGCCCACAAGGAATCATTTGGAAAAGAGTTTTAGGTGCAGAGTAAAATTGTTTCTTCACTTACCCTCAAGTCTTTGCCTCTTTATTGTCTTCACATATTTACCTTGCCTGTTTCTAAAGACAAACTCTCAAGGTCTAACTCACGTTTTTTTTAAGACACTATTGAAATCCAGTCAAATTCAGAACACAAGACTGGAGCCTGCCATAAAAAAAATTGACAGATCTTGTAATACAAGGTGTAAATAAAAAGTTCAGAGCCAGTTCTTTTGTAGATAAATGCGGTGTAGTACCATCATGTCCTCGCAAAAGGTGCGTGCAGTAGCTCTAGTAAGTGAGAAAACCGTGTGACATTGCGCAATTGACATCGGGACATGTGTAATACATGTTTCTGTGACCACTTGCAGGTGCACATTTGCAGAAGCAGTCTGAGAGGATCTCCATCAACAGACCATCAACACAGAGTTCTAATGTAGCATCCTGAGGTGTCAAAAGGAGAACATTTGGCACAAACACTTTGTCACAAGCTTTTTGGCTCGCTCTCGTTTCTGATGACTTCTTTCTCTGCCCCAAAACTGAAATTCAAGTTAAAGGGTCACCATTTTGACACAGTGGAGGAAATTTATCGTGTGTCACTGATGGTGCTTGATACGTTTGCAAAACAGGACTTCCAGGGAGCGTGGCAGGAGCACTGGGAGTGGTGCATCGCTGCACAAGGTAAATACTTTGGGGGAGATGGCCAAAATTCAAATCAGATCCAGTTTTTGCTTCTTTTTTTTTTTGTTACAGACTGAACTTTTGGCTCGCACGTAATACAGAGACTAACACTATACAACAACTATGTTCATTTATTTTCTTTTGTTGTTGAAGCAATGGTTACTTTATTAAGTAATTAGGAAACAACAGTTATAGGAGTTATAGGACATATACAGTAGTTTCAGTTCTGATCAGTTGAGAAACACAGCATGCAGATTTTCTATTTATAAGTTTTAATTCAAACACATTCATTTTGTTTTGCTTGTCTGTCATATTTTTAAAAACTGATTGACTGTATAATAATGACAACATACTTTTGGCTTGATTTGAAATCGTTTTTTGATTAAAATACAGTCAGTCATGACACACTTATGTCCGCTACATAATAAAGACAACTAGAGGTATAGCTATAAAATTAATAGTGTAGATATTGATGTCAGTTTTGCATCAAAACCTAATTTTGTGCTACTGCCCATCCTTAGTTTTTGTTCTTTTTGTATGGACGCAGGCTCCCCACCCCCTCTTGCTCATTCAGCTAGTGTATCTGGGTCAGTGTGATAGACAGACAGAGCCGGGTGACTCACAGTGTGTCGAGTGTTTGAACATTTGTGTGTGAATGTATGTATGTGTATATCTGTCCACTCCTGGCCTGGCAGGCTGGACAGACCTCAGTGCTCTTGTGACACACTTCTTGTAGAAAACTAAGTTGGTCTCACAGTGGATGTTTTATATGGCTACAGAAATCCAGCAAGAGTTTAGATGCAAACACTGTGTCTGTGTCTTGAGTATGCATTTGATTAATAATTTGGTTCTAGATGAAGAGTAAATGCTCGGCAAAGTCTCCAGCAGCCAGTGTTCATTTTCCTCAAAGGTCAACGCTGTCAAGACAGCTTGCTACGTTTAACAGCATTAATTTGCATTGTCAAGTTGACAGATATTGAATTTCAAGTGCACAAACAACTAAATATGTTGATTTGTCCTCATTAGAGCAGCGATGTTCTGCCACACCCACTCACTGACTAACCCGGTGAGTCCATGGATGTGAAAAATTTGTATAGATTTACTTCATCCCTGCGAGCAAATCCACAGATTTCACTGAACTCCCGGAAATAGATTGATTTCACCACGATATTTAGTTCCACATGCTGACTTGAAGGAGCCCCGAGGCCCTAAAAATATTTACTCATTGCTGCAGTCAGTCAGCACTGCAGGTCCTGTGGAGACTCCATCAAACAAGAAGTAAAAAAGGTGAGTGGCACCTTTCGCTCGTCAGATCCCTTCTTGCTTCTCTGCCTGGCCTGTCTACCACCCTGCTGGCTCCTGTGTTGTTCTCAGATACAGTTAGAGGGGTTTAAACAGCCAGGCGTGAGATTAGGTTCAGAGGGATGATTACTGCGCACCCTTGTTTTCCTTAGTCCCCGTGTTCTCACTGGCCTCAGGGGTCAGGGGTCACCAGTAACCCACGGTGGTATCGTGACACCTCATTACTCATCCCCCCGCTGCCCGATCGCCACGTTTTGTTGTCATGGCAACAGCAAGACAGAAAGATTATCTTGATGCTGAGAAAATTGCACCTAAGCACCGAACCCCAGGGTGTAGCCTGCGCATATTTGGGTGTGTGTGTGTGTGTACGTGGCATATGGTGTCCGCTACATGGGGAGGTTGTGGGCAAAGATGAGAAGAGAGTTCCTCTCATGCTGTGTAATGTTCATACACCCCCACAGAGATGGAGGTTTCCCAAATAATGGGGATGAGGTGGAGGGGCAGAAGGGGCAGAGCATAAAAAAAAATGGATATTTGTAGATAAATAGCAACTAGAGGGCAAATTTGATTTGGAAAGCTAAGTCATCTTATCATAATTAATTTTTATACTAGTGAGCCGTTAGATATCTCAAACTGGTGCCTCTACACTTTTTAATTTAGATATTTCTAAACATCAGTGACACCAAAATCTACCTACACTGACTTCTACAATTCTCTCGGGGAATTTTGACCATCGTCAGTGCATTTGGAGAGGATTTTCATGTATTAATGCATCCACGTTATCAGAGCGTAATTAAATCATCTGCGCTAATTGAGATGGGATAGATTTGTATTATGTAAAGCAATTAATGGTATCAACTAGGTTCACTGACAGGGGGTCAGCTTTTACACACACAGGAGCCAATAAAACAGAGCCATGTTCACAGTGATATTAGCTATTAGCTGTCAGCAAATTCTTCCATAGCCAGCAGCACCACAACACACACTGATGCTGCTCGTATTTGCCATTAATATGACCCATGTGGATTATATATACAATGTGGCTCCACAGCTCTGAACCCATACAGAGTTCAGTGACATTGCTTGGCTTTGGTATGAAAGAGGAACCTCGGGGAACAATAATAACTGTGGAGTTCTGCTCCTCTCCTTTATAAAGAAACTAGACTGGACCGTAGAGAGCAAGTTGTTGCATTAAGTTTTTATAAAGTGACCAAATCAATAAAGAAAGAAACACATTAAAGTAGCATACAAACACTATCTGCAGTGATAAATCTAAACATAAATGAATATAATGCCAGATACATACCACATAAAAACATCGAGGGTTCTACTTCAAGCTGTCCATATCTGATATTTCCCAAATTATAATTGTGTGTTAATGGCAAAAGCCAGAATTTAACGGATGAGCAGTCAATTCCTAATTATCAAATGTGTTTTGAAAGCCGCATTTATGCTCTGCAGTTTTAGACTGTCTTAGACAAAAGAAACTGGCAAAGTCCTTGGTTGTCAATCCGTAATAATCTTACATCATAATGTGAGAGGCTTAGTCAACCAACAGCCAACAAACAGGTTCAGTGACTGAAGACAGGTTGTGTCAGAAGTGGCATGAATTTAGGTTCAAATTCCCTGACATGTCTGCTACCGTAACAGTAGATTTAGGGGGGATGCACTGGTTCTGTCCCCATCAGTGTTTAGAACATGTATCCTCCCCCCTAATAAAACATGAAACAAGCAGAGAAACAGCTACACTATCTACCCCCACCTGCACATGTACATTTATCTTATATATATTCTTATATCCTATATTGCATGCACAGCTAATATATTCATAGAATGTGTGTGTTTATGCCTCTCTGTTCATACTGTAACATATTGTGTACACCCATGCTGCATATAATCCACTTTACTGTTGCTTTTTCACTGCTGGTGCGAAACTGCATTTTGTTGTTGTTAGTACTTGTACTCTGTGCAATGGAGATAATGTTGAATCTAATCTACTCTAAACAATACCGATTCAGGCAGAGAAAGCACACATTGGTGCATAATATTTCACCAGAGTGCAGGAAATAGTGTTTGACGGTCAAAATTTCCTACAGCAGGACCCCTGACCACCTATTCATTGGGTCACTTCAAAAATGTTCTGCATCTAAACTATCTGAAGTTCATTTAAACACAAGACACTTGTGCTAAAAAGGATAAGTACTCAATGGAGGACCTAGGAACCCTACTCTGTCTCTTTTCCTACCGGTGAGCAGTGATTCCTAACACGTCTCTGGGGGTCATCAGGTGGAAACCTCCCTTCAACGGTGTTTCGCCTACTTAGTCCCACGACACCTCCAGGAGGCTAAGCGGTGAGCTCTGGCGTCCCAGAGTCACCCCCCCTAGTGCTAGTTCACACTGCTCCTACACAATCCAAACAGCACTGCCACGTTCAACTGACCTAGGAGATGCTCCAGGTAGTGACCAGTGCCGATGCTACCATTTAATATGCTAATATGCTAATGCTACATGCTAATGCTAACCGCTAACTGCTAAAGTCCTTTATACTACCCAACCGTGCCGATGCTACCACCTAGCTATCGGTACTGCTAAATGCTAATGCCAATGCTAACCGCTAACTGTTAGCCTCCTACTAACAAACTCACCACACACACAGAGACTATAGAGCCAACTTCAGACTAGAATGTTAGCGCTACTTGCTAAATGCCAATGCTAACTACTCAGATGCTATCATACTACCACTGC
>OMNN01003806.1:2951-22838 GCA_900302755.1 Chromis chromis
ATTATCCTTTTTACAGTGTAAACAGGTTCAACAGACACACACAAAATGCTAATATTTACTGATTAGCACAGCCGATGCTCGTAGAATGTTGATTTGAACATTGTTTGAATTAACTTCTATTCTAAAATGTTTTTTCCCCCGCGCCTGACATAAAGGAGGAAAGTTATTCACAAAAGGATGTTATCAGGAGGGACAGGAAATCCTGGACTGCATGCTGATGATCAGAGGGGGATAAGCTTTAATGCGCAGCAGAAATGATGAAGTGAACGTGCTGGGACCAGCCGGTGAAAATCACCAGAATCCCTCTGCACAGGTGGAAGAAGCAGCACAGGAAAGCAGCCAATAAACTGCGAGAAATAAAAAAACAAAAAAAACAATGCAACTGTCTGGATCAATCACAGTAGAGGGTCCCTGTAACACTGGTTTATTGCCAAATACCAGCAAAACTAAAGTCTGAGAATTACCAGCGTTATTGCGATTCATCCTGAGCAGAATATGAAATTTCATCACAATCCATTGGAGAGTTGTGGCTGATATTTCATTCTGGGCCAAACTTGTTGAGCTGGTCTTTCTGCAGATCTGTATGAATGTTGTACATACTATGGAAAAAAAACCCCAAAAAACCAGCATCCACTGTTTGTTTGTGTCAAGTGAGCATTTTTGTTTGTTTGTGAGCTCTGCCCTGCAGTTGTAAGTCCGTTCTGTGATTAATAATCACGTCCCCGGCTGCATCGGGTCCATACATCCTGCACCAATTGCCACGATTCCTGGGGAACAATTGCATAATTCCTATGTGGTTGCCTCTTTGCCCTCTGCCTCGGCCGGACCAGCTCGCTAGATGAGAGAGGAAAAGTAAGCAGCAGTTTTTTAAAGCGCTCAGCCGAAACCCCAAATGAGCCGGCGAGAAAGAAACAATACAAATGAAATTAGAGGCAAAATGAAAAGAAGCATTTATAGGTATAACACAGAGTGGGAAAAAAAGTATTTCCCTCGGCTCGATGCAAAACAGCAGCTCTTGTTCTGTTGTAGAGTCCAGTGAGGTGTTTGTTTGGTTATGAAGCATATGGCAAGCTGCTTTAGCACTGAATTAAAATGACAGATAGCAGCAATGTCATTGGGACTAGTTGTAATTACACTGTGACTGGTCCAAATGTTGATTCCAGGTATCTATAATGTCAAAACAACAGTTAGAGATATCTGTAATTCAATTTGACCAGCTGCAGATATCTCCAAAGTTAGTATGACTAGTCTGTATTAGCAAAGTAAGTAAGTACATTTTATTTATATAGCACTTTTCACAGATAGATCACAAAGTGCTTTACAGTAAAAACGCAGAGCTTCACAAAACAGAATAAACAGTGATTTACAAAAGATAAAATACAACACAGTCCTTCAAAATAAGGCAAAAGAAAATACAACGTAAACACCAAGTTAATAAAAGAGGTTAATTAAAAGCTTCTCTGTATAAAAGTGTCTTTAGCTGCAATTTAAAGGAGTCAGTGGAGTTAGTGCAGCGTAAAGCCAGCGGCAGAGAGTTCCACAGTCTTGGTGCCACTGCCTGAAATGCCCGATCACCACGGGTTTTAAAGTGAGTGCGTGGGACGAACAGCAAATTCTGGCCTGCTGACCTCAGAGCACGAGAAGAAAAATGTGGTTTCAGCAGGTCAGAGATATACTGTGGAGCTTGACCATGTAGGGCCCTAAAAGTTAAAACTAAAATTTTAAAATGAATTCGAAATTTTACTGGCAACCAATGAAGAGAAGCTAAAACTGGAGTAATGTGTGATCTTCTATTTGTGCTAGTTAAAAGTCTGGCTGCGGCGTTATGCACTATCTGGAGACGATCCAAAGCTGACTTGTTGTTAAAAAGACTGTTGCAGTAGTCCAAACGTGAAGAGATAAAAGCATGGATAATCATCTCAAGTTCTGCTTTTGACACCAGTAGTCTGAGTTTTGAGATGTTCCTGTTCCTTGTGCATGATGGTGCTCATGGAGGCTTCCCATTGGATATTGGTCCAGCAACAGCATGTGTGGTGGATAAGATTACCAGGAAGTGCTGAGAAATAGAAGAAGCTCATCAGCAAAACATTAGAGAAGAACAAAATATTCATTGATTGGAGACTAGAAATTTACTAGAACTTTGGCCTGTAGCTGCTCGGACGAGGTGGTAAAACGGTATAAGTGCCCTAGTAAAGTTGCTTTGAAAAGCAAACTAACCCTGCCTCCAACTTGCCGTAGTGTCTGACATGACTACATGTCTATAAAGTCTTTCTTACAAGTTCAAACTTCATGTCAAGGTATCTGAAAAAGGACAATGTAGATATCTTGAATTGACTGGAATTGAAGTTAGCTTGAACTATAATTATGCGAAATCAGAATCAAACTGTAGATTTCTGGAACTGGAATTAATACTAGTCATGATTCAGTTGCAGATATCCACAACTGCCAACGTATGGAACTGAATTGTAGATATTTGTAATGAAAAACTACACAAGTCCTGTAGAAATAGAAGTCCTCTGATTTAATGTAGCCAATATATTCTTCAGGTTTTAGTGAGCCGTCTTTTATATTATATCTTAGATTTGAGTCTAGGACTGCACCTGAATTTCTGCCTTAGTTTGTGGTCTTTTACTTATTTTTTTTTCTAGCTTTGCCCTTTAAGCTCCACCAACTCCCGAGAAAAAAAATCGCCTCTTTAGCTGCTAAATGCTCCACTATGCCAAGCAACCAATCTCCAACTGTCTGTCTGCTGAGCAAAGTAGTGTGCAAAGACTTTTTTCTGAGCTTCTTCCCTGAAAAAACAGGTGCTGGAAACAAGGCTGATGAGAGCAGAGTATTGACTAGTGTAGCTTTAAGGTTTTTCTATGTTGTCTTGGCTCCAGCACAAACAGGTGCAGGGGGATCGTTTCTGCTGCCCTGCAGTACAAAGTTAGCAGGAAGAAGGGGGAAAAAACAGCCTTCTGCAGGAGAAGAAGTTGAAGAGTCCATTCTGAAACAAAGAATGTGTCCTATGTGGGAAAACAGAGCAGCAGCAAGGGACTTTATCACCTTGCCTGAGAGCTCCTTGTAGATAGAGTCCGTCTCAAGGGCTACTTTGCACAGTCGTGATGTGCAGTGCAGCTACAGATAACACACAATCAGCACCGAGTCAGTGCAGAATGTGTTCGCCCTCAAACAAAAAAGCACACAGGGAGTCGAGGTTTGGTCTGTTTTTGGAGCTTTTTCCCATCCTTTGCGAGAAAGAAAGCACGTCGGAATCTGGAGAATTAAAATAGCTATTAGAGACACCTGACACACTGTGACAATTTGCCTCAATCCTCCCTGCTGAGCTGCAGGTGCTGCTGTCTGACACAACAAACAGGCTGAAAAGGTACAGAAGTAAAGCTTAGAGCTCACTATAGAACCAACATGGCTGGGTTTAGGTGACAGCTCTGCCGACAGTTAGTGCCGAATGTTTCCCTCCATGCTGTGATACATGACGGCCGTGTACCTCGTGTTTCTGCAGTGACAGTAGCAGAAAGACTTTGTTTCCATAGTGCAGAAATGATGATATGATCAGTCAGAAGTCTGTTTATTCAGTTGATACTCTGAAGACAACTAGATTTGTTATTTTGGTGATATCAGTCATATTAAAAGTTGTCACCTTCAAAATAAAAGCCTAACTCTTTCATTACATTATTCAGTTTACTTTTACCTGCAAAAGTTATGTATATTACAGGTTATGTGTTGTACAGAAACAGAATTTAAAGACTCTTTTCAGTCTTTAAGTTGTTGTTTTTTTCTGTTTTTTTTTTAAACTATAATGCTGTTGAAGTGACATTTAGAAACCAGGGGCCATGATGAAACCCAAGGTCTCCTACTGAAAGAAGACTTCACTAAAGAAGGAGGCATCTTGTTCCATTGCATTTCACTGAAATTACTTTTATTTTGTTAAACTTTATTGTGGAAAAACAACATATTCTTTTATTTAAAAAACACAATTACACATCAGTTATGTGTGTGTACAAGATGGACGCTTAATTACAAGATCATAACTTCTGTGCACAAGTCATTCTCTTGTGCCTAAAGGGCCTAAATTCAATTAATTTCATTTTATTTTCAGCACACTTCATGTAGTAAGGAAAGGTCCTTACAATATTATATTATAGAGAATACACCCAACAAATCCAAATTTTCCCTTTCAGCAAGCACTTTAGTGACAAAAAAAGAAACCCTTTAAAAGAAAGAAACTTCCGGCAGAACCAAATCACATGGAGGATGGCCATCAGCCTCACCCAGTCGGGGTGAGGGTAAAGAAGTAACTGCAGATCAGAAACATGACAAATCAATGCCAACGTCATTGTTGTAACATTGTTGTTTTTGAACTTTGGAGCCTCTGTAGGGATCTAAACCTTTATTTCTACAGAAGAAATGGACTAAATGCAAATTTTGTTGTGTGCAACTACATCAATATCTATAGAACAGGCAGATTTAATAGTCTCCCTGAAATATTGTGTGATTTAGGCCTTAAGTTTATTCAGCATAGAGCTTCCGATATGATGATTTATGAACTCAGCTGTACTATACCATCTCTGTTGACTCCTGAATAATCATAAAATACATTATAATGTACTTATAACACACCTCATGTGTTAAGAGAGAAACTTTGTTTGTGGAAAACTAAAGAGGAGAGCACAAAAAGCACAAAAAGTTCTTTATTAATGCTCTATTGTTGTACTATGTGAAGATATGTTCTTCTCTGACAAATGTTGCTTCACTGCTCCATTGGTATTTTTAGCATTATAAGTCCACATGGGCTTGACACAAATAAACTACTAGTACTACTAATATGTATATATCACAGGTGGGGGAGTCAGAGAATAAAGAGGCTGCTACAATGCAGCAATTGTGTTAGATTTTTTCCATAGTCATAATAAATGCTAGAAGAAGGATACTTTTGGAGGCATATTATTTTAAAATGTCATTTACCTGCTCCCTGTAATTTCCCCAGAAGTGATGACATTTTCAAAACTGGGCTACACCTACTATACATTTAGCAGCAGGGTGACACAGTGTTGAGATTTTTTTAGAGAATAAAACTGCCACATGGAGTTTCCAACCACGAACAGTGCTGTGGGATATTGTATGTGCTTAATGAGGAAGGGAATGCAATTAATGTGTTTGCCAGACCTCACACAGTGAGTTTTGGTAAGCAAAATATGCACCGATCGGAAAAAAACACCTGCAGCAGCTCTCACCCATCAAGGAAAGACCTCTGAAGGTGTCCTCTGGTATCAGACACCAAGATGTTAGCAGCAGATCCTTTAAGTCCTGGAAGTTGTGAGCTGGGACCTCCATGGATCTGACTCATTTCAACACCTTTAATTAATTGTCATGTTCTACAAACTATTCCCAAAATATGTCTGTAGTGTAGCAAGAAGCATTATCCTACTGAAAGAGGCCACTGTCATCGGGGAAATCCACTATAAAGGAGTATACATGGTAACAAGATGTCAAAGTAACACCCACATGACCACATGGGCCAAACTTTGCTCACTACATGCATCAATGGGCACCATAAACATGGACCTGTCGCCGGTTCTGAGATCTTCTGACCCAGATCCTCACGTTGACCATTTTGTCCTGCTTCCAACACATTAATTTCAAGAACTGGCTGTTCATTTGCTGCCTATGATATCCCCACCCTTGACAGGTACCATTGTAACAAGACAATTCATGTTCAACTGTTTTAATCTTATGACTGGTGCATATATACATGTTTACAAGAAAACTTTAGTTTTCTTTCTTTCTCTGGTTTTAAGCAAAACTACAGACAGTCTTAAATGGTGATGGAAGCATGCTGGTCCTCTACATAAGTACCAGAACAATAATGTGAAAATAAAGCACACAAAAAAAGAGAAAAATCCAACTTAAGTAAATGTATACACATTGTATAGGAAACTTACGTTGAAGTTAATTTAAGAAAAAAATGAAAGTATTTATTCTGCATTAAAATGCCTCCTGAGACTCATATCTGATTCAATTTGATACTATTAGTTTGTTAGCATAGCATAGCATAGCATAGCAGAGGAGGCAAGTTTTAATAGTTTACATACAAATATCTGCAACACATCTAAGGGATTGTGAAATTATTAATAGGAGAGCAGAGGGAAAAAAAGAGATTTGTGAAACATATGTTTGTAATATTATTTTTGATATAACATCATTTTTTTTTTGAATGTCTTTTGGTCACCAACAGTCACTGAAATGAAATATTGTGAGAAGCTTTGACGGGAAAAAATCAAAGCCATCTGAAACATGGCAAGAGGTCCCAAATAGACACTGGTATTTGAAAGGGTTCACAACCGAAAACAAGCCAGTGTATTTTATATAAAGAATATATATATATATATATATATATGTTTTCCTGAAACTAACTACTAATACAGTTCTTCCTTCTGATATGTAGCCAAACTGAAGTAATTAGACATAGTGAAAACTGTAATATGTGCAGTAATATAGTACTGAAATACTCCAGTAAAGGACACATTCTTTCAAATTGTACTTTAATATAGTACTTCAGTAAATGTACTCCGTTGTATTAAAGCTTAAGAGATGGTGTGATGTAACCAGATATATTTACTCTTGTGCTCTACACCTGCACAAAAATGAGACTCCCCGTTTGTTTCTTCTACACATTCTGGGAACATTGCAGCCCCCCGTATAAATCAGTTTGACACTCCACAGTTAATAACCTGTATTCCTGTCGGTTCACAATGCTGTAATTAACACTATGCATGTCTGAGTACTGCTCAATGCACTGTAAGATTTTTATGTTTTCCTATGCTGAAGCAGGAGATGAGGAGGCATAGAAGAGAGCCAACTTAGAATGACACAGTGGAGACGGAGACATGGAGGAGAGAAAAAAGGTGCAACTTAGTCCACATTTAATGAATAAAGGAGGGAGGACAACAGACAAAAACTGATCCAGAACCAGCCCAACAGCCAGCTGACAGAGAGACATGCAGGCTACAGTGTCTGAGAAAACAGAAAATTAGCTTATTGATGTTTTATGGCATGATTTCAATCCAGCTAAGTTTAAAACACAATATTGGAAGAAATGAGAAATGAGTATCCCTTTGCAAAAATATTTAAATGTCACATGATTCACCGTTTAAGTCGACTATATTAAAAATACAGGCCCCACAGTAGAAATTCTTTCGATGCTTCATATGTCCCACTTTATTTTCTGATAACAGAGTCAATTATCTTTGTAATAGAGGATACCAAAATTTCTTTCAACTGCACTTTGCTGGAGGGGTTATATTACCATTCTCTTAAAATTACCCCAAAGTTGTTCTATAGGGCTTTAATCAGTCAACAAACTTGCCCAGGCCATAGTTTTTGACTTTGTCCTTCTTTAGAAACACTTGTGTGATTGTCATCTCCCCAACGCATTTTCCACTCATGGAGCCCCATATCATCATACTTCCACCACCATGCTTCACTGTCAGGACTATGCATTCCTGACATGCTGGACCCCAAACAAATTTATCTTGATCTCATCTGACCAAATAATATTCCCTCAATATTCATCAGGCTTCTTTTCATGTTCTTTAGCCAAGGTTTTTCTCAGAGTTTTTGTGCCATGGAGCAAAACATCTTATTTCTTTGATGCGATCCATACAGGTTCATGTTATGCACCGTCTTTCACACTGTCTGAGATGTCACAGAAACTTTGATTTCCACTGATAACCCCTGAGACAAATACACTGTCTGTGGCATTATTTTCCCAATATGTCCACTGTTGCTCTGATTAGTCGTACTATAGCTGATGCTATACCTCCTAAATATTGCTGCAACTGTGCGTTAACTGATTTTCAATCGGTCTCTTATCTTCCTGTATCCTTTTCCACCTCACATAGGTTTTTTTTAATTCCTTTGCAAATTTTCTTCAGGTGAAACCATGATGCAGACAAACAGATACAGTAAACACAGTTCATAGGTGCATCAATCATTTTCCATGTAGTCTTTTTGAAGTGTTTTGTTTTTTTTGGCCTTTTATGCCTTTATTAGATAGAATAGTGGATAGTCGGAAACGGGAGAGAGTGGGGAAGAACATGCGGTAAACGTCCGAGGTAGGAATCGAACCCAGGACAGCCGCTACGCCTTAGCACTTGGGTCACGCAACATAACCGGCTATCGGGGCACCCTTTGAAGTGTTTTTGATGCTATACTCGTCTTCTCAACTTAGAAGTCTCACAGTTACTGTAGGGTAATAACGTTTTGACTCATTAGACATTAAGTAGCCAGATACTGTAGTTTCAGTTTTAATTGGTTGAAAAACACATAATCTTCATATTCTTAATAGTTTTTGTTTTTGTCTTCTATCTATGTCACGCTGTTCATTGTGTGTGATTGGACATTTTTATTTTATTTTTTTTAAAGTGACTAGTAGGTTAATATGTTCATCATCACACCAGGATTTGTTGCTTTGACTTAAGTAAAGGATCTGAGAGGAGTTGTGGCAGGTTGCCAACAAACGAAGAAGACTGCAGCAACACAGTACGCATCACTAACCACTCAATCTGCCTGATTTCCTTTGATGAATAAAGTGATTTCTTGTATGGTTTCTTGTTGGGGATTGTAACTTCTCTTTCTTGCATTTAATTTGCACGTTAGATACCCTGACTTTATGTAATTGTCAGTAAGTCTAAAATGCATTAGTCGCCTTTCAGACATTATTATTCTAACAGAAAACATGCAGGGTTATAGATTACAGTGCCACAGTAAGGCTAAAGTATCAGCTAATAGAGGGCTGAGTGTATGATTTTCTCCCACAGCCGCCTTAATAAAATTTAGTTACCTCCGACAAGGTGGCTCAAGATAAAACTGCAGCTCCGGCACACAGAGCAGCCTATCAGAGAGCAGCTTCATCTGCCCCACTTTAATTTGTGTCTGGTCCTCCCTTAATTTCAGAGGAACAAGGGGACTATAATGAGTGTGCATTCATTTCCACCCCCTCTGATTTCCCATGCATATCCATACATCCATTGTTATTGGACTCTGTGTGACCTCTGGCTGTTTGAAATTCATCACAGTGCGGCTGAGCTATTTAGCGCCACGTAATATCGCCACACATATTTCAGTTCAATAACTCCCCGCTTGTTTAATGATTAAAACAAATAGAGTTTTATTCCTTGCCACTAAATGGACTGTTTCGGCGTGCTCCCAGTGCATCTGTTGGCAAGTGATGATGCAGGCCATGAAAATGTGCTGTCTTCTATTTATAGGCTCACAGCCTAATAACTTGTGTCTGACATTTCTCCCAAATATGGTTGTCATTTTACTGCTCAAACAGAGCACAGGACCCCACGGAGGATCAATTCATATTGCTTGTTCCTTGTATGCTTCACTTCCTACACAAACCTGGACTTGTCTCATTATTCCTTTTTTTTTTTTAAAGCAATCACAGCAATAAATAAAGTGCAAAAAACAAGAATACACAGTGAGTCATGATCCAGGCTTCTCCATAAGTGTGATGCTGTGTGTGTCAAATGATTATACAACAGCCATGAGACATTAGGGTTTAAATAGGTTTTGTTAAAATAAGGCAATCTTGATCCAACAGTAAACACGCAATGATGGTTTTGGAACAACTGTATGAGAACTGTTCATACTCTTAGCACAAAGTTTCCTGTTTGTTGTATTCATGGACAGGATCTCAAGGCCATCGTGACGAGGATGTCCGGTTTGGGGACCTTGGAGTTTCATCTTGGCTTTTAGCAGTTTCTGTTGGCTTCATCAAACCGTGACCTTGAATGTGCACTTTGCAAGTATCATGGGATTGCATTCATAAGTGACGGGAAAATCGAGGCGGGAGTAGTCAGATGAATGCAGGCTTGTACCGGACCATTATGGTGAAAAGGGAGCGGAGCCGGCAGGCAAAGGTTTTTTTTTGGGCATGCCCAAACGGGAGGAGACTCATTGGGTCTACATATCTCATCTGGCCTGGGATCAACTTTGGATCCCCCAAAAGGAGCTGAAAAAACCTTTGTGGGAAAAGAGATGTATGGGATGCCTTGCTTAACCTGCTGCCTCTGCAACCCAGCCTTGGATAAGTAGAAGAAAATGGATGGATAGATGAATGGAACATCTGTTTCCCATTCATTCACCCTGATTCCCTCCCCGCGCTGATTTTATGTCAGCAATGTCATCTGCCTTTGTTGTAGCTTGAGGCAGTTGTCTGTTGTTTCATATTATCTTGTTGCCATTACCAGAAATCAATGAGAGATAATCTGATCACCTCCAGGCTGTTGGGGAGGGAGTTGTAAAATTTCTCTGTCACTAGGTACAGCCGATCTCTTGGCACAACCACATCCGACATGTGACAACAGAAGTACAAAAATGTGTTGTCAGGTGTTGCAGTCTCACACTTGTCCAGACTGGCAGATGGAAAACAGTTGCTTTGAATTAGTAGTCACATTTGCAGACTAATATTAGCAATGAAAAAAAAAAAAAAGTCAGTAGAACAATCTGATCTCATCGCCAGTCGGCAGGCACCTACTATCTCCTTTGCCCTTGTCATAATAAATAACTGCCGCCGAAGGCCTTTGTCACATGAAGATGAACAGATACCATTTTGGGAGACACTTACTGACTAAACTGTTGCTTTTCTTGGGAGTCTCACCATCCTTTCTGATTAGCTGCCGGTTGTCTGTTACAATATCACATGGAGACATCTCAAACTAGGTTCATGTATAAACATTAACCAACCTTCAAAGTCAGTTTTCTGGGTATTAGACTACAGATAAAATGCTTACCGTCATAGCTGTTCAAAAAATGAACACTGGCCAGATCAGAAATCTCTTCTATGTGTCATTGTAAACCTTGTATAAATGCTGTATATATGATCACATTTGCAAGCAGGGAGATGAACACTTTAAATGAAATGGCTAATTTACATAAAGAACCAAGCAGGGCTGCCTCATTGCACAATCCAAATCTTTTTCAGCATGTAAGTTGCTGCACTGAGATCGTTGTTGTCGTTTCCTGAAGTAAAGGAGATTTTGAAAATGGTAGTACGTAGATTGTGGAAGGACCATGTGATTGGCACACCAGAAATGGATGGCTTATACCCGAAGTCTACATTTGGTAAGTCAGACTAATCAGAGAGTTAATTAACTTGCTCTATAAATTCTCAGCTGCAACTCTATACCGGGTTTGATGCAACATATGTGAAGAACAACAAATGCCACATCCAGTGTTGTCATAGTGAAGAGGCTGAACGAGGACTTTCATTGTTCAAGATCTTTCAATGAATGCACTGCAGTTTGTAACCTTTAAAAATGGCGGTGGTTGTGTTTCTATAACAGATATGGTCTGGTTCTGGTACAAGGACCTCAAGGGTGGAAGGAGTTCAAATGTGACTTCATGCGTCCAGTTTGGCAATTTTGCATATTTACATTCATCCTCACTGGCAAAACTCAGTACTGGAGCCGACAAAATCCAGACCTACCCCAACCTGTTAATATAAATCCTGCAAGCCGACCCATGATTAAATACATGAAGCATTAACTCACTTTTAAGTTATTTCTTGTGTCACTGTTACTTACTGCTGAGCATTTTTTTTATACTCTGATACAGTCATGTAGCCTTTCGCATTAGTTGTGTCTCCACTTATTGTATGTACCTTGGCATCCTTAAAGTGATCAATGTGTTCTCCAAGGTTTTAAATAAAAAATAAATGAATGAAAGTGCTTTACCATATTGCTTAACCTGTATAAAACTACTGAAATGTAGCTGTTACAACCCAGGTGTCTAAGGTGAGCTAGGAAGGCAACAAAACAGCAGATGGACGCCATTTAGCCTGAGTGAACAGAGATGGATTTATTAAAAAGACAGGTTTTTTTTTTTTTACAAAACACAAAAATGAGGAACTAAAATTTACAAATGCAACCAAACGAGGACTTCTTTGTGAGACTTAACGTACCCAACAACAAAAATATCTACAAAATCAAAACCTAACTACACTAACCAACTAAAAGTACATAGGAAGTAGCACCCCATGTCTACAAATTGTGTCTAACTAAGCCCTTGAACCTCAAATGAAACAAGTGTCTTAACTAAAACCTTAACAGGACAACAACTCAAGAGACACACAGGTGAGCTGAACAAATGTCAGAATGCCGAGATGACAGGTGTTTTAAAGCCAGGTGTGAGGTTTGATTGGAGGCCGGGAGTTGGGTCTGGTCCAATCAGCCATCAGCTCTGGTTCAGTAGGCGGGACATCAAAGGCAGGACGATGAAGGAGCCAATCAGGGTGCAGGAACTGGTGTACAAGGCTGTATGCAATGTTATTATTGCCACGAAAGGGGAGAATGAGTGCAACGGCCCAGTGCCATCAGTAGCTTTCTCACATTGGCTCATAAATTGCTTTAAATCATACATCATACAAAATAAGATAATTACATTTTTAGTTTAATAATTGAATAAAACTGGCTGCATTTTTCAAAGGTTCTTTTTAAAAGTAAGGCCAGTTAATGAGGCTTTATAGGCTCATTAGACTATAACAGCCTCATCTAATATATATAATGTAGAAACATGAATTCAAAGCATAGGCTAATTAACCATACTTGGCTGATCAGTGACATCCTGTTGACTTAGATGTACTAAATACTATACGTTCATTTCCATTACTGATTTTCAAGCCCCACTGCTTGCTCATGTTGCTAGTATTTTGCAAACTACCATTAACAAGGGCTATCTTAAGGAATCTAAAACATGAAATGTACTTTGGTTTTAGGCTATTGGTCAGTTTCCCAATAGTGAATGTAGCCTTGGTTTCACTTTATATTTTATCAGCCTTTTTTGCTATGAAGGTAATTTACAAGTTATGTGAAATGTTACGGTCCCGTATCTTACATTTTATTACACTGTGAGCAGGATGTAACATTATACCTCTTTTATTGCATGTAAAATTTCATAGCATAAAAACACAGTTTTACAAACATTATGTGAAATGTGAAATCACCAGATCCACAGGTCTAGCTGTGAAGTAATCATCCGCCGCCTTTAACATGATGGACCGTCTGCTGTGAAGTGTCGCTGAGGTTTTCCTGTAGATAAAACGCCTGAGAAAAGAGGCGCTCATGATATAGAACGGCTTAGTAAAGAGGAAATGAGTGGAACAAGTGCAGTGTAGCCGTTACACAAGAGCCTTTGATACCGAAATGAAAATCCTTGTAAAGTCAGCGAGGAAGAACTGAGCACAATGCATGTTTATTCTCGCCAAACCTTTTCATGCAAAAGTGTTGGAGGACGTCGTCGTCTTTTCAAGCGGGAGACAATACAGGGGAAGTGACAGAAATGACACATTTCCTCCCTTTTCAAAATGCATAACTGATTATGACAGGGTGTGATATTATTGTAGCACAAGTCATTTGCATCTCACAGTGGTGAAATGAACTCATTTCATGGTCCGCTGGGTGGTTTCGGGGGGCCCGCAAATGAGTGAGAATTGCCACTTGCCCGGTGTTTGGATGGTTGGGGCACAGAGCGACGCGGTGATGAGGGAGTTTGGAGAGAAAAATCAAGCCTCGGTAATGCCCGGGCCGTGGCGCACATTAGTGCTAAGGAAATTTGCATACTCCTTTCCTTCACATGCGGTAAAAAGAGATGGATAATTTCCCGAGTCCTTCAGCCCCAGAGGAGATCGGAGGGAGCTCTCCTGTCACTGATGTCAATCTAAACCTCCTGGACTGAGCTCAGATCTGTGAACTTGTGCCAAGACTCCCACAATCCAATAAGTCAAGGTCATTTTGAGCTGCTACTTTTAGCATTCATCATCAATAAATCATTGCCATATTAATTCTGAGACACTGGTATAATTACTGCAGACAAATGAGGCCATCATTGAAGAGACTGGCATCCAGGGCTGGATTATACTCTGGGTTTTGGACTGCAACAGCAGGTTAAGGGGCATTTAGAGGGTTTCTTTACAATACTGAACAGAAAATATGTAGTAAACCACCATTACTACACTATAAAAAAAATAATTCTGTAAAAAAAAAAAGATGAAAATATATAGAAAGATACAAACACAGTGAAAAGTATAGCAAATATCTGTAAAAACAGATTTGGCCTGGTTTTGCTAGAGGTACCTGATCAGGATGCCCCCCATTCCCCCCATGTGCCTTCCCTTGGAGTTTTTTTGGGCCCAACTGGGAGGAAACCTCTGTTTTGACCCATTGGGTCTACATATCTCATCCGGCCTTGGGACATCTTTGGATCCCCCAGAAGGAGTGGGAAAACCTTCCTTGGAAAAGAGATGTCTGGGATGCCCTGCTCAGGCAAAAAATAGCATGCAATATAGATCAAGACCAATAGCCTTTTTGGCTATTTCATTATCAGATGTGCTCCCTTTATGCACTATATTGTTGATCAAATCAAAGCTATTGGCAATATGTTGCTATCGTCTGTGTTCCAACCTCACATTATCATAGACATACAAGACAGAACAATTGAAAATCCGTTTGCTGGAACAATGAAAATTTTGTACCCAGAAAAAGGCTTTTTTTTTTTTTTTTTTTTTTTTGCTTTGATCAAGTATGTTATGAAAAGAAGTCAAAATCCGGTCAAATTGGACTGCGAATATTTAGCTTTGTTAAATATGGTTCAGAGCAACACATGCCTATTCTACCAACCCCTGTGTTGCCCTCTAGATGCCACTCAGCTCTCCAACTCACCAATTTTATTACATTAACTTTCCAATTATAGAGGCTGTTTCTCTATACATTGACTGCTTTCATATAACCAATATTGTGCAGAAGCCAATTGTGAAAACAACATGAAAGAGGTGGCTCATTACAGACTTTGAATCTGTAGTCTGGCTCAGCTGTCCAGAGCTTTGTAGTGAGTTTCAGCTGTCTGGTTTGTTAAATTTACTTTATTCTTTCGCACTCACTACTCTCATCATGTTCTTTTTGGTTGCAGCAGGCGGCTGTTTTCAGAATAAAACTCTAAGAATTGCCTTCTAAGCAGCAAATAGCAGACAGAAAAGTTATAGACAGATATTTTTCTACTGAGTCACTGAATGATTTCACTCAATTTTACGGTTTTCCTTGTATAGTTTGAACTTATCACTTTGTTTCTAGCTGTATGCTTTCCCTTAGTTGTCCTGTTGATACAGCAATCTTCACGTGTCAATCCTTGTCATGTTCTCCTTGTATTTATATTTGCTATAGCGTCTTTGCATCTTCTCTTTTCTGTAGTTTGTGCTTTGTCTTCTCTCTCTCTCCTGCGCCTCTCTCCAGGTATTTCTGGTCCTGGTGGTGTTCTGGTGTGATGTGTGGTCCAGTGTTCATGTTTTCTGTTTATCTCTCCTTGACCCTCACCCCAACCAATCGAGGCAGACATCTGCCCTCCCTGTACCTGGTTCTGTTGAGGGTTCTTTTGGAGGAGATTATTTCGTTGCAAGTCTCCACCATTGCAGATATGAATAAGAAAAAGCGACATTAAGACAAGAAAGAAAGACACATGGAGAAAGGAAAACAATAAATAAAGAAATATAGGGATTACAGTGAATCCTTGGATTTGTTAGGTTTTCAAGTATATTTTTGTAGGGTCATAACTTAAAATTACTCCGGTTAATGTCCTTAATTAACAAAACTCATTAATTAAAACCACTGTTGGTTCTCAACCTCAATATTTAAACTTGTTAGGGTCTTTTTTGCTTCTTCTTTTTTTCTACTGGACTAAGCACTTTGGCTTAAAGGCTGTTGCTTGGAAAGGGCTTTTGTAATATTGGTGACTTGACTTGACTTAATGTCGACTTTATCAGAGGATCTTCTGGTTGTCTGTGGGCAGCTCTGAAGAAGTATCTCAATTTAAATACCTGTTTCATCCAGAAACCAGTGATCTTTAGTGTTCTTGTCCTTTTATCTACTCCCTTATAAAGTAATTCTTTAAGATACCTTTGTTGCAGTTCAGACATAAGAGGCAGGCTGCAAAAAAATGCAAAACAAGTTTGAATTACAAGCTAGTTCAAGATAAGAAAAAGACGCAGGCTGAGACTAACTAAGCATGGCATGAAAGGAATGCTGGAGAAACAGGAAGAACTCCGACACAGACCACAGGGGAAGAATACAGGCAAACTGCTGAACTCATTTTCATTCGTTTTTTCACAGCGACACATAAAATCAGTGGAAAAATTATAGTTCATCCTTCGATAAAATGTCAATGACATACTTTGAATGTTTTCTCTTTTTCATGTGATTGCTTGATTGCAGACAATATATCTTTTAAAAAAAAGATTCCGTCCACTTCAAGGTCTTTCGCTTGCCTCTATCAGAGATGAATACATTTCCAACACTAACTGGACTCAAACTGTGCCTGCCTGCTCTGATGCTGCCGCCGCCGCTGTGGTGACTTTTCAATTGCATCAGCACTCGGCGCTTTTTCCTCAAGCGGCGACATGCGCTTCACTTCAAGGCACGTCTTCGTCAGCTGCACCAGTCGGCTTTGTTGTCTGCTGAGCCGCCCTTGTCACAACGCTCATATTCACTGTTTTTTTTTACCTTCCTCGCCAACTTGTGACTGAAACAGATCTCGGGAAGTAGCTAGATGAGGACAAGACGAGCTGACAAGCTGATGTATAGTATTCACTTTCAATCAGAGAGTCCTAAACTGCTGGCTGGGTCCAAAAATGGGTCAGGAGTCTATTTTTAGAAAACCATAAGAAAGTATGTTTCCATAAGTCCCAAGGCAGTGGGGATATAATTTATTCCTTGAATCTTTAAGCCCAAGGCCAAACTGAAAAGCTTAATGTCTAATAAGTATCTCATTTAGGCCTGAGGCTGAATAGCTTTAAGAAGGCCTTATCTCAGTGATGCTCAGTGGCCCGAAATCCCTATTGAGTTTTGAATATCAAAGCCTCCTACAAGGGAAGATGTAGATGTTAGTGAACCTCGAGAGTCTCATACATCCCTTCTATACTTTCTGTTCGGCACTTCCTTGCGTCTTCGCCTCCCACACAATACGGGCGTCCTGATGACTTTCATCATCTGTTTCGGACATAACTCTTTAAAGTGCTGGGTCATCAGAGCCACAGGGAGAGGCCAATAACTCAGGCGCTATTTTGGTTCCAAGGTATCTTTATTATAATGGATGTTCAGCTGGGAACCGTGCAAAGTTGCCCTGCAGTGATTGCGATCCTCAAACCCTCCGACGACATGGAGTCCTGATCAGCACTAATTAGCTTGTGCCAACGTAAAATATGTCTGAAAGTGAAACCGAGGTCACTCAGGCTGCTGTGCTGTCTCATGTTTTCTTTTGATTATTATTCATTTCTTTGTCTCCTCTCCCCTCACACCCCTCTGCTGCTCTGTTTTCGCTCATTCTTTCCCCCCTTATAAAGCCAGATAAGATATGAAAGAAGCAGCACTCCTTTTTCAATCATACCCCTGAAAAACAAACCAGATCAGTATAGACAGAATGGAATGATTAATAGCAGAGAGCTGAGATAGAGAAAGTCTCTCACACGGATGCAGTTTCTTAAACTTTATGTAATTTCAGACCACCTGATTCAATCGTTGTGTTAATCCTCACATATATCTATCAATGTCATCTGTAGGAGGAGTGAGCAACACTGTCTCCCAAAAATGACATTGCTATACAACTAAATTGCATCCTTACTCATGTTCTTTTGGTCCGAAAGACTTCCAGGTTATAAGTTTGGAGCCAGGTTGACGGCAGAAACAGGTATTCAACCTAGGAGACTGGGATATGGCATTATACATGGGACTGGGATTGTTAGATTTAAGTTTTGTTGTTCGCTAAATGCTAACTTTATGGTTTTGCTCAAGAAAATGTCATGGTTTCACAAGTCTGGCTGTTTTGGCTGTGAGTCAGGTGATACAGCAGGTTGTAAACTAATTAACTAAACTAGTTTGGTGGTTCGATCTGGTCTCTACATCCTTGGGCTAGACAATGAACCCCCAAATTGGTCCCACCATTGGTGCACGTAAACCACATTGTAAAGCGCTTTGGAGAACTGAGCTAAGGTTTAAAGTCACTGTATAAGTGTAGAACATCTACCATTTCAATATAGACACCAAAACTACTTGGTTAAGTTTAACCAATACGACCATTTCACATATGTTTATAGCGTCTCCTCTATTTTTTGGGTTACCTGGGTAAACCAGTAAAGCAAAATAGACAGCAAAGATGTGTTGATTAGAAATGTATTCTAAACAAACAAAATTCCTTGGACTAACCAGATTTTGTGAAAAACCAAGAAATTCTGCACTCCTTTTTGTAACCGAGTAGCCATTAGTGACTCAGGTGTGACCAAAAGTCACATGACAAAAATTCTGCAGGCAGTGTTTTACACAGCGCACACAGTCAGTAAACATGAGACAGGAGCAAAAAACAAAGCATCCAGAAATTTCTTTGAGTTCAGGGGGTTAATTTGTGTTTACCCAGGCTAGCAGTAGTGCTCCAGTGATCTGCCATGAGATTGACAGCTTTATTGAGTTGTAACTCAATTTAGTCTTATTGAGTCTCACCAGCTGCTTAAAAATTCCGTATTTATTTCTGTCTCAATCTGTTCCTTGATCTCGGGAGTTTTCCTCTGACACCATCATACTTAATGACAGATCAAAACAATTGGCAAAACTTTCATTTGCTTTATGTTTACTGCTAGTGTTACAAGTAATACCAGTACTATTACATGTTTGAAGATGGCCAGAATGCTAAACATCCCTGTGAAACATCAGGATTTTATCTAATTCTACTAGAAAACATTGGATTTTAGTTAACATTTTGAGATTTCTCAGCGTTTTCTTGATATAATTCCAAGTTCTGCAGAGATTAAACAGTGATACAGTGATAGATGTTAAGTTGAGTCAAGTATTCTCCCTCTCTGCCTCTCATTTAGGTGTATTTTCTTTCTTCACTGCTCAGGGACTTTTATGTACAAATCAATAAACCAAAGTCAACATTTAGGCACAGAGTTTTTAATGCCTGATGTATTGATTAATAAGAGAGCGTTTAGCTTTATGGCCCCGGCCAGCTTCCAGTGTCTGAGACAAATAATGCAGTGTTTAGAATAAACCCAATAAATAAAGGTGACAGCTGCCATCTTTAGCCAGCTTGTTGGCTGCATAATACAGAAGCACATTTACAGCGTCTCATTTCTCCACCATATCTGCCCCTGCACTCTTGTCTGCCGTTCAATACTTTCGCGAGATATTGGCACCGCAATCAAAATGCATTCGGTGTAACTGAACCGAGCATCTTATCAAGCAAACACACAGGCAAAGCAGATGAAGTTGTTATTGAGCATCATCCGGGACCGGCAGTGGAGCGGTGGCGGTGAAAAATGATGTGCTAAGTGGCAGAAGCAGCTCTGCAGAAATAATTCCGCTGTTTTATCCTTTTTATTTAAAGTAACCGCACAGAGATGACTAAAAATAGTGTTTTCACCTCTGATTAGTTACGCGTGTGGCATCCAAAAGAACTGACGGAAAAAAGAAAACGTATGGTTTCATGAAAAAACATCTACAGTTTGAATTCTGTTGCTCTAAATACTACAGACACAGATTAAATGTGATGTAAAAGGAGCAATTTTATGGCTACTCAGTCTCGGCTTGAATGCGTACATACAGCTTTGGCCACATGCTTCAAACACAAAATGCATTTTCTCATGAGTGCACATGCATTTCTAATGTATTACGTTAATATGTTCATTCACATGTGCCTGGATCTACACTGCATCGATTAGAATATATTATTAAGCATTATTAAGCATTAAACCCAATGAGAATAAATACAGGACTTTCAATATATAGTGGTACATTTCAGTTGTATAGCTTCAAGGCCTGTCAGTTTACATATATACTCAGTACT
>OMNN01003813.1:9427-29206 GCA_900302755.1 Chromis chromis
GACAGTCATTCCCACTGTTCCTGGTGTTTGTGAAAAGATGAGCTAACCAGCCACTAGTGGAGGATTATATTTAACAATGCAGAAACATATGAGTGGTTTCTCGTTTAACTCTTGGCAAGAAAGTGAAAAAAAAAATTTTTCCTAAATGTGAAACTGCTGCTTTAAGACAGCTATGCTTGTCTGGTATCACACATGTTCTCAAAGTGCTGATTTTTCTGTCAACACTGCATCATTGCACTAAGAGAATAAAAATGTGATTGGCCCTGTGTGGAAATGTTTCTACAACCTTTTCTTCTTTGTCAAGTAACTCTCAGCAATGGTCCACCTGCAAAGTGCAACCCTGTCCTAAACCAGAGGTGGGTGGTGCAATGATAATAAAAAAACGGACTACATGGAAACACTAGAATGCAGATGCGTTCTTTTATGCAGTAGCGCTTCAAAGCTTCTTTTCCACTGCAGACTGCAGCGATGTGTGTCTCACCAGGGACCTCGGGAGTAACCTGTGTCACTACTAATCTGCCAGGCTCTCCTGATGCCATCCAGATGCCCCATCCTGAAACACACACCGGCTTCTTTGTTTGCTTCACTTGGGGTTTAGGCGCTTTTTTTCCCCCCTCACCAAGTTGGACATGAACTCGCACATATACAAATGCACGCATGCTTACACCAATTCACGAGCACAGACACACTAATTCTGAACCAACATAGATGTTTGGATACACACTCGAGCGCACACACATTGAGCCACGCTCACAAACCACCCCCTGTCTGAGGTAGATGCAGCAATGAACGACAAATTTCCCTTTTCCATTTCGCTAAGTCTCGCCTGTTTTAGCTCACTCCTAACTTTCCTTGCCATGTCGGAAGACCAAGAGTTAAATTAGAGAGGACTAAATTTCCTGAAATGAAAAGACTGTCAACTCGACTTTGCTCCATCATCTAAGAAGAGTGCAAGAAAAATACCCCAGTCCTTCCATTCTGTTTTCACGTAATGAACGGAAAACACAGTTTGAAATATCAAAGGCAACTGTGGTAAAAGGCATCACTCGCAAATGAATTATGAAAGAAAGTTGAGTTGTTTGCCTGTCTTTGATCTTTGTAGTGAGCCGGCAGCGTGTAGCCCCTGTGTGTGTCACCATGACCATTAGGAAATGCTGACATCTATCTGATTAGGATGACAAAGCAGTAAGCACCTATGTGTGTGTATGTCTGTGTGTGTGCTTTTGCATGGCCAAATCCCATCTGTTGTCCAAAGTGTCCATGTGCTTGCATTAATGTGATTTCTGTGCATCTGTTCGTCACTTTGCGTTGACTGCATGTGGAGCTGTGTGTGTGCATCTTTGTTCTTCCACCACATCTGTGAGTGTGAGGATGAGAGAGTGCATGCCTGCATGGTGTGCTGGCTGGCTGTCCTGCCTTGAGGGGAGATAAATGGCTGAGTGTTGTTGTTGTCCAGAGAGCAGACACTCAGACAGCCGCTCACACATGATTAATTGTTTCCTTGTTGGGACTGGGACCAGTCGACTGTGGCTGGGCCAAGGCCTCCCACCCAGCATTTCCAGACGTGTATGTGTGTGTGTGTGTGTGTGTGTGAAAGAGAACGAGGGTGATGAAATGCAAAGACAGTGAAGAGAGACAGAGAATGTTACGTCCTATTTTATGAGTTTGTCTGTCATTGTACTCCCTTTTTAAACATATGCTATTGTTTTGAACTCGACCACACAGTGATGCGGTGAGGGGTTTTTCAGTTGGATGTGGTGAAAATGATCGATGCCATTTGAGGGGTTGAATATGTCCTGCAAGCACTTCATGTTCACTTAAATTGGATTGTGCAACACTAAAGGTCTTTAAAGGACTTTGCTCCCTGCAATTGTTTCCCCCTCTTGTGCAGCTATAATACACATACTGTGACATGTAATTAAGCACGCTCTAATGACTTGATCCAACTCAAAGAAGCTCCGTGAATCATGGCTGCACATTGATTTCTCATAGGTCAACACTACTCAGGTTGCTCTACAGTGATGTTGGGTTTCATGGGAGTGCATGAGTGAGTCTGATGATTGATTAATTACAATTATCAGAGGCCTGATAATTCGCCACAGATGATAATAACATCAAGTGTGCTTTATTGCTCTGGCGGAAAAAGCCTCTCCGGTGTCTAAATTGTCCCCCCTGTTAATTCCTCTTCCTTCACCGTCCAATGCTTTTAAGTGCAGCAGGACAGGTGGATGGCTGAGCCGGTGTGTTCAAATATTGAAGGTTTGGGAGGGGACAGCGCTAAAATCCGGGAGCAAAAAATAGCAAACAAACTCCCTAATTGCCAGGTATCATGGGCGTACGGGAAGGAAACGCAGCAGGGGGGGGTGTTGTTGCCACAGACGTCACAGTTAAAAACACGCTGCCATCCTCACAGGGCCATTCGGCTCGGTTGCACATTATGGTTTAATGATGGCATGAGGATGACTCACATGCAACACTGATTCACTTTACATTAGACCCTTAATCACAGCGGCTATTATCTCCCCTTTGTGTTGATAAAAGTACTGGACTCCACAAGACTTGTGTTAAATAGATGCAAAACATTTACTCAGTGAGAGTTACTACTTCAGTTAGGTGTTATTTTACAGCGTAGGCAGGTTGCAGGCTACTATCAACCTGGTTTAGCATAATATTAAATTAGGTTTTTCATGGACGAATGAAATAGGAACAAAACTACAAATGCAGGCGGTAGTATTTTATTAAATTTGAGCCATCTATTCTTTTTAACATAGGGGAACAAGTACTGCTTCAATGCACCCATTTCTACAACAGGATGGACGTCATGAACCAAGTACGCATTATATTGGAAATGATAATGGGTAGATGGAGACTGGAGTCATAGACCGGAAATCACGAGTCAGTAATGAGTCACACATTTGTGACACATAGAGTTAATGAAATTTTGGATGGTGGTTTGTGGAATGTTGTCTTCCTAAAGGGCTGGGTGAAGTTGGTGGATATTTTTGGGGACAGGATCACGTTGTCAGACATCCAGAGCTTTATGTGGCAGATTGTCTGTTATACCATGCTGTCTGAAACATATTCTTAGATGGAAAATGGTGGATTGTGGACATTCAGAAGCCTGGTCACTGCCTTAACTGACATGCCTGCATCCAGCATGCCAACAGGCCTTTCTTGTCTTCATAAAACTGCACTTTAAGGTGAGATTTTACAGTCACTGGCCAAAGGAGCGCCTGTGTGTTGGTCACGTTATCTGATTATTGTCCTTTAAAATCACACCTACCATTGGTGTGGATTAACTCAACAGTTGAGAATTTGTGGACAATTAAATGCTAAATTTAACCCCTTCCAACCATAAAACAGAAATGACATTTTTAACCACTTCTCGGAGTCAAAAAAGAGGAGCATTTGCGTGCTGCTTTTCTATTTTTGTTCAGTATTGGTTTTGTCTTTTCACAGACTGTAACCACATCATTCCTCCTTTACTGCCTGACAAACTAATTTTAAAACAAACATTAAGGCTAAGAAAGGAAAACTGAAGTTTCAGGGGAACTAACCAAACTGTGATTGTGATTATTAATCTTTTCCACTGACCATAGCAAAAAAATATTTCTGTTCTTCATTTTGGAAAATCCAAAGATTGCAGGGAAATAGCTGTTTTTAATTAATTCAAAACAAAAGGTTAGTTGATTATAGTATTCTTTCATTTACTAATTTTACATATGGAATTTAAAGGTGGCTGCATGGGGGCTCGGTTGTTAGCACCGTTGCCTCACAGCTAGAAGATCCCCGGTTCGCGTCCTGTTTAGGACGCCTGGGATCTTTCTGTGTGGAATTTGCATGTTCTCCCTGTGCAGCGTGGGTTTTCATCGGGTTCTCCGGCTTCCTCCCACAGTCCAAAAACATGCTGAGGTTAATTGATTTTTCTAAACTGTCTATAGGTGTGAATGCGAGTGTGCTTGGCTGTTTGTCTTTCTATGTGTAGCCCTGCGATAGATTGGCGACCTGTCCAGGGTGTCCCCTGCCTTTGCTCGAGTCGGCTGGGATAGGCTCCAGCCCCTCCATGACCCTACAGAGGATTAAGCGGTGTATAGATATTGGATGGATGGATGGATGGATTTAAAGGTGGGCTGCATGGTCGCTCTGTTGTTAGCACAGACACCTCACAGCTAGAAGTTCGCGTCCCGGCCTGCGCCTGGGATCTTTCTGTGTGGAGTTTGCATGTTCTCCCTGTGCAGCGTGGGTTTTCACCGGGTTCTCCGGCTTCCTCCCACAGTTCAAAAACATGCTGAGGTTAATTGGTGATTCTAAATTGTCCGTAGGTGTGAATGTGAGTGTGCTTGGTTGTCTGTCTCTATGTGTGGCCTTGTGATAGACTGGCGACCTGTCCGGGGTCCCCCCTCCCGGGACCCTACAGAGGGTCCAGCGCTGTATAGATAATGGATGGATGATTCAAAGGTTGTGTAACTATCCAAAATTAGGAATTTCACTGCAGTCAGAGGCTGCAAACATGGCAGTTAGAGCTGCTCTGCTAGTCACCAATTTGTGGGACTAGTTTATGTGGCTTGACTTTTTTTTGTCTCCACTATGATTAGCTTTTAACACTATCCTATTTTTGTCTTAAGCTCAAAATGTTGGAGCATTAAAATAGGAAGAAAATGTGTGCAAATGAGCTTTAACAAAGGCAATTTCACCCGTTAGCGGAGTGCAATCACTGAAATTAGATTTTTACTTTTGTTTTGTAGTCCTTTCAAATGTATTTATGTTTTGTTTTTTCTGCCAAAGGTACAATTTTTATATGATAAAACACAAATGTCAGAAAGCCAGATTCTGGTCTTAACTCAATTTTGGCCAGTTATGTAGTTAGGGCTTTGCATGGCAGTAAAGACTTTATACTCTCAATGCTTTTCACCTTTGCAAAATTATACATTTATCTGTCAAAGGCCTGCAAGATGGATCATGTCATAAACTGCACGACTGAAACTGGGCACTCATAATCTGTCCTGACATCAAACCCAAGTCTTGTGTTTTCATAGGGATAGCGTTAAACTGAAACATACCCATCTGTTTCTTTTTGTGTGCCAACATGTCAGATCGTGTTAAAATCCGGACAGATTTAAGTGACAGTGAGGCCATGGCGTGATCCCACACTGTCTGAACTAACCAGTGTCATGTTCACATGCTCCGATGAGTTTATCCACATTTTCAGCTGAGCTGTGATGGCACTCATAAAAACACGTAGGGGTGTCAGACCAAAGCATGAAACATAACCCAGATATTGTATCTGTTAGTTATACATGTGTGACTAGGTGGAGTCGAATATTTTCATTTTAGACATTCGCCTCCACCACAACTATGAAATTCTGGGCCCAAGTGGCACCCAGTGCTCAATCTTAGAGCGAACTTTTCTAATGATCAAAGTAGTTTCAATGTGTGCTCATTGTTTTTGGCAAAAATGGCAATTTGGATTTTGTGACTTTAATTTGGATGAATGTTTACCAAATCTGCACTGGCAGAGCAAAGCCTGTGCTGCATTAATGTTCATAGATTAATTTACACTACATGATAAATGCCATTATATCACACACACAGCCACAGAAAGTTATTTAAAAGAACACTAACCCAGTAGTTAAACATTTCAGGAAAAACATTTACTTGCTTTCTTGCAGAGAGTTTGATGAGAAGATTGATACCACTCTCATATCTGTCCATTAAATAAAGCTACAGCCGGCAGCCTGTTATCTTAGTTCAGCACAAAGACTGTAAATAGGGGAAAACAGAAAAACATCAATTAACCATTTAATGGTGGGTTATGTGCCAGATTATTTTTGGCTGCAACCAGTAACTTCCTGTCTCCACTGGTTGCCTGACAGCTGCTCACAGCCAAGAAACAGTCTGAAACATAACAGTAAACCGTTGGCTTTACACTTCCTAATAAGATATAACATGCTAATTGGTGAGCTTTAGAGGTGCTAGGTGGATTTTGCTACCATTAGACAGAGCCAGGCTATATGTTTCCAGTCTTTGTGGCTCCTGCTTGCTAGTTAATGGACAGAGGTGAGAGTGGAATCTAAATCTTTGCCAGTAAGTGAATCAGCATTATTTTAGTTCATCACAACACTTATTTTCATTGTGGTCCTTGATGTAAAGATGCAAGAGTCTGTTATACCCATGATCTCCTGGTTTCCTGATGCTATTGTTGAAGGCCATTTGTTATATTTAAAAGATCTACCCAAAGAGTCCATATATTAAGCACAGAAAAGCTTGTAACACATAGACTACATTTCATCTTTGCTTATACACATACATGGACCTTTATTTTGCATTGCTGTTATTGGTATCATTTTAGAGACATATTCTGGGTTTCTTCTGATCCCATGAAAAGGGTGTAAACCATTCAAGACAACACAGGATCATTTTGATGAGAATGAATGGAGCTGGAAAAGCAGCCTGTGGTCAATCCATACTGGTTAATTGAGGCAGTTAGTGTAGAACAGACTTAAAAGCCCAAGTCCTCCTTGACACTGATGGCTGTCCTATAAGGGACCTTCAGTCGGGCCCTCAGGTCTTTTGATAGGGCACTCGCCAGCGTCCTTTGGGGCTGTTTCACCCCCCACAATAAACAGGCAGCCCTTTGTCACCGAGAGAAGGGGGGGGTCCTGAGGGTTGCTCCTCGTTATTATTTTCTAAAGTAATTATACCTTATTATCTGTGTTTACTTTAGCGGGGGTGCGAGCGTGCAGGTGTGGGCCATTCTGCACTGGGGTTGGCAGTCTCACTGGTGAACGCACCCCAGAGTGTCTCTTTTTTTTTTTACTCTCACCCCGCCATCTTTACTTGGAGGTTTTTGGGGGGTTTTAGTAGTAGTATTGCAGCCCCACCGCTAATTTCAGCCCAACAAAAGAAACGTGCAATTAGGGCTATTATAGTAGCAGCTGCAAGCTTCCTAGCTGTGCAGCGACAGCTTCATCTTCACCCCAGCTCGATGGCGAAGGGATTGGAGAGGGGAGAAGCAGGCAGAGCGGGGCCTGTAGCAGTGGGAGAGAGAGAGAGAGCTGGAATGGTCACAGTAGCCTCCAGTGTCTGCAGAAAAAGAGAGGAAAATATAGCCTGGGAGGCTGGTGTGGTTCTTCAGTGTAGACACAGCAGGGACTCTCGCCCACAGGCTCGTGGGCCTTGAGAACAATGGATCTGCCATCTCCCAACATGAAGTGTTATGAAATAGTCCTCGCCACAGTTCCATTGGCTGCTCTCTTGCATGTGGTCTCAGAACTGCGTGGGCCGAGGGAAAACGATTTGCAAATAAGAAAATGCTTTTTGAAGAATCCGGGCATTTAGAGAGACAAGAATCAGTTTACCAAATTTGTAGCGTTTGCAAATTAGAATTTTGGTATGAGGACTAAACAATGACAGTGGACTATTCACTGTTTAGAATATTAAAACGCAGCCTTTCAGTGTTGATGAAATATTCACCCCATAGACTGTTATTCAGTCAATATCAGCCACAGCGAGCCATCCCAGTCAAGGTGAATCATGTGGGTCACAAAGGAACGACAAAAAATGTTTGCAGAAATCAAAGCCACGATTGAATGGGATCAAAGCAGGACCAGTGCAGAGACAGTGAAAAGCTTGGCGATCTGTGTGAAGTTGAATATTGAAGGCCCATCGAGGCCCTCACAGCGTCAAACACAAGGGACCAATCTTACGCTCTCAGCACAAACAAAATGGTCACAAGTCCTCCTCTGTTGCTCTCACTTACCAATTCTCTCACTTCACTGACTTCCCAACCCTTTGGAATAATCATCTGGCCCAGGGCCCTTTAGTTTCATAGGCATAAACAGATGTAGGCGTCCTGCATGTGTGAATCTGAGCTCACTTGATGAACATAAGGCCTTGCTTTATGTTCTGCAGTATGTGCCAACAAATTATTTATTTTCTTCACTGACATTGACATTAACATGTATATCAGTAGCAGCTGGAGTGAACAGTATGGACGGCACACTCAAAGCAGAGCTGTTTAGCTTTGATATGCAGATAATTGGGATTATAACTAACAAGCAGGGATTTTCCCAGAAAAGCACAAGAAATTGTCAGTGACCTTTCAGTTTGCAACATTTAAATGCCTGACCTGATCGAACAGATTTCCACTGACATCTTTTTCCAACTTTTAAATCTGTGTGCAGCAGTTTGACTTTTTCATACTATAATCTGATGCAAAACAACAAACAGTGCTGGTAAATCAAAGCTGGTAGGATTGGCAACCCACCAAGCTGAAGGCAGTGGTGCAAAAATATTCTAAATTTGACGTAGAATTCATCAATTTCATAACGGATCAACACTTAAATAGAAGTAGATAGTGTATGTATTCAAATTGTACTTTATCAAAAGTCTATAGATACAAGTTATATACAACTTATAGCTCATTAGGAATGGTCTTCTTAGGTTATAAGGTCATCAGGTTATAGGTTTTGTAATGTTTAACTGATTCTAATTATTTCATACATACAGATATGTTGTTGTTATGTGGATGGACATAGAAATAGTGTTTGGTTTTTTATAATATGTATGTCAATTACAGTATATGTCAATTACTGCAGCAATTAGTATTACTCTTCAGCACCAACAGAACATATTTTATACTGTAAGAGTTATTTTTGTTCATGTTTTTAAGCTTTAAAGACAGATTTTAAAGACGAAATGTAAAAGATTCATCTTGTTTGAGGTATTTTGTTGAATTAAAGTCATGTGAAAATGAAAGTGCCTCCCTTTTTAACAGACTGTACTTGGACAAAGAAATCTTTGAACCTATGAAATGGTGCTCACTGATAAAGATGATACATATAAACAACACAAACAAAAATACCAATAGACATAATGTTTTTCTTTGGAAAAAGTAACTACACCCTTGGCCTCAGAAGCTAGCATTGCCTCCTTTAGCAGAAATAACTTATTGTAGGCGTTTTGCATAATTGTCCACCAGCTTCTAACATCGACTTGCTGAATTTTTGACCACCAGGATGTCTGAGGGTTTTCTTGCATGTAGGGCCGGCTTTAAATCCCACCACAACATTTCAACGGGATTCAAATCTGGACTTTTACTAGACCATTCCATAACCCTCCATTTGTTGTGTCTGAGCCGTTAACTGGTGGATTTTAAAACCATTATCCTGCTGAAAGATCCGCTGCTGGTTCGGTTTAAACTTTGGTACAGATGGTCTCACGTTATCTTCAAGCGCTCTTTGATATGATGCAGAATTTATAGTTGAATCGACGACTGTTAGCTGCACAGTTCCCGAAGCGGCAAAGCAACCCCAAACCAAAATATTTCCACCACCAGGCTTCACAGTTGGTGTTAGATTCTTCTGCTGAAAAGCTGTCTTTGGTTTGTGCCGAATATGCTGATGTGGCCAGACAGTACTATCTTTGACTCATCTGTCCATTTGGTTATACACTCTGACACCAACAGTTGCAGTAGAAATTTTGAGATTCTTAGGGAAGTCCTTTCTGCATGTAATTGTCTGGTCTTGGAATGAATTTGCTGGGGTGACCAGTCCTGGACAAATTGGTAAATTTTCTTACAATAGAATGCTTGATTTCAAATAATTTTTAGGTCTTTTTATATCTCTTGCTAAACAGGTAGGCATCCATAATCATTTTTCGTAGGAGGCCTTGGAGAGCTCTTTAGATCTTTGTACAGCTGGCCCTACTGTAGATATTAGAGGTTTGAATTCGACAGGTTAAACTTATCATTCCTGAAGGAGGTTCTTATGATGAATCTGTAACCCTGACCCTTTTTTTTTTTTAATTTGAAGGTGAGATAAATGTAGGGGAGTGCTACTTTTTTTCCCATGTTGCTTGATTTTATTTTATTTTATTACAATTGCTTGTATGTCAAAAAGCAAACATTTCCCATGTAGTTGTATGTACTTGTTTTTGACAACTGTTGCATTTTTCTATTGCAGTGTCCTGTCTTTCACATTTCAGGACACTCATTTCCCAAAGAATCCTGACACGTTAATCTCTATTGCATACAGTTAAAAGATTTATAAATGACTTCATAATTAAAATATTTTTAGTGTATGATCTCTTTTTAGCTTATTGTATATTCTAATAAAAACCATTGTCTTTAAAGCGACTGGTAAGTACATGAGCAATATAAATATCATCCATTCAAATTAGTGAAGCTGCTCAAAATGGAAACAGTACAATACAATAAAATGTAGATAAATACAGTGAGTAAATGTTTTCAGGTTACTTTCCACTTCTAGAGGTGCAGAATGGATATTGTTTTCAGGATGAAAGCGCCTCTTGCAGCCTTGGTCTTACTGGCATCCATTTCACCTCATTAGGACCCTGGGACCGAGAGTCGACAAAACACTGAGAGAAATCATTTTGCCGGGGGAGTGTGGCGGGGATAAATTGGCCTCTGGTTCAGTACGAGAGTCCCCGCTGTGCCAAGCGGAAGAGAAGGGCCTGGCTGGCAGTAGGGGCAGGCCCAGGCAAGGCAGGCTGGGAGGCCCCATGCTGAGACCCCCTCCCTGCCTCTGACAAACACGGCAGTGGATAATCTCTCCTTCAGGGACTCGGCCCAGCGCTGTGGGGCTGAGAGGGAAGGGGGCTGTTATACAGCACAGTGCAGAGGAACTGCCTCTGTGTATGTGTGCAGCATGAGCCGCGAGCACACTTCCACACACTTGTTTGCATTGCGTGTACTTCCACTGTGCACAGCTTATGTACATCTCCATTTTCTCTTGTGTACACTTTTGTTCGCTCTTCCTCTACCATGCAGACATCACTTTGACAGTTTCAATAAACAGAGTCTTTCATAAAAGTACAGTTGCTACAAAATGATCACGAATATCTGTTGAGCACTTGAACCTGTGTAATAGCCCATCATGCAAAATTCATGTAGTCCAAAATAAATGCACAATGTGTCAGAGGGCAATAACAAGCTGCCCATTACAGGTAGATTGTATTGACTTGGCAGGTGTGTTTCGGGGGAGATCAACTGCTCTTACAAAGACTGTAATTTATAGATGTTTTAGCCAAACCCTGAGTCATCTCCTATACCTTCACAACTGCCAAAATGGATTTAGTGTATGTACCAAAGAATAAGAGCAGTACAGTGGCTAGAAGAAGCAAAGAAACACAGACTAAATTTGTGGTAATGACCATTCAAGTCATTGGCTGAATGAATTTGAGGTAAGACAGTTACAATGTATTCACTTAACATTACAGCTTCCTGAATTTCAGCAGTGTTTTAATGCTTACTAAAAAAAAAAATCCACTGATTCCTTCAGGTTGGACAGCTCCGATCATTCTTTTGATCAGATTACACATTATTAAGGTAGGTGGAACACAAAAAAAAAAAGTAAACACAGATGTAACATGTAAATACCAGCAATTTTATTATCTACAAATGCCATCACCTAAACATTTGCAGTATAGTTGGTCAGTAAAAAACACTCAAAGGAACAGTTTCCTCTCAACTCTTTACTTCCATCGACATTTCTTACAAAAAAAGAAACAAATTAACATCCTCGAATCTCTTCTTGTGGTGGGTGGTCAACGGGTAATATTCAAATATAAATGTCCATATCCAATGTCATAGAATAGTGGCCTTGTCAGCCACTATGACGTCTCCATCTTGTAACCATGTTTTTCGAGCTCCGCTCTGCAGGGAGGAAAAGGAAAATAGAAAGATCAAGTCAGCAGAGATGATTACAGGTGGGTGGTTGAGGCATAAGTACCCTCTGCTATTGATTGTAAGAACCATTAAGAGTTGGCAGTGAAAAAAACTACATAAATATTGCATAATGCATGCAGCTATGGATTTGATGATTACATACTAAATATATATAGAAGCTGTGCCCTTTAACAATAATGATATCTTTAAGAAATAGCTTAATAGTATGGCTATTGTAATTGACTTAAATAAAACAATGGCATATTACTGCTTAAAGTGTACTCAAATAAAAACAGAACAGCCACTTATCTATAAACACTTATTGATTATTCACCAAGTGTGAATGCAAGAAAAGCCTTGTGAATCTTATGATGAAAATGTTGACATGTATTGCAAATTCTAGTGAAATATAAACCCTGTTAAATACAACATAGACACATAAGTACATCTGAACAGTCAGCATTTTGTTTGTCTTAGTTTTCCTTGTTCTTGTAATGGTACTTGAGGTACAATTTCAGAAACGTATGAAATATGCAGTGGCAGTCTGCTATTAACAGCAATTTAAGCTCCTAAAGAGGAGCCGTACAACGGCTACAAACAAGCTAAAAACAGTGCAATGTCAGTTACTACAGCTTCCATCTTGCAATTAAATAAAAGATAAACCTGCAAGTAGCTCACTAAAAACAGCTCTATGATGTGCAGAATCCTAAAATCAAGATATATATCACAAGAAAACAATCATTAATATTAGCAGTTTTATACAGTTTTATACAGCGCTTTTCTAGACACTCAAAGGCGCTTTACATTGCATTATTCATTCACATTATACTCGATGGTGGTAAGCTACGTATGTAGCCACAGCTGCCCTGGGGTAGACTGACGGAAGCGAGGCTGCCAATCTGCACCATCGGCCCCTCAGACCACCACCAACCACTCACTCTCACACTGCATTCACCCAGGCTTCCTGGTGTTCCCTCACGGTCTCCCATCCAGGTACTGACCAGGCCCTACCTCGCTTAGCTTCCGAGATCTGATGAGATCGGGCATCCACAAGGCGGTATGGCCACAACATTTACATTAATGCATAAGTAATAATATTTTAATAATATAATAAACTATGTAATATAATATATTATAGTATAAGCACCATAGGAGCCATTTTTCTGAGCATGATTTTTTATACCATAGTATATGTTCCTGAATATATTAACATTCTTTTACTTTTCACTGTAGACTCTCGTGTGGTATTACTACTTTTAATTGAGTAAAGGATCTAAGTATTTTCTCCATCACTGCTCATCTCTGACTAGCAAAGGAAAACAAATACTGAATAACTATATGAATTAATGTTTTTTTAAGCAGTGATGACACACAGCTGCAGCCTGACTGCACATCTCCTTTAAAGAAAGCGTGATATAGACTAGTAGGTTTGTTGTGTGAAGCGAGCCTCTCCTAGTATGTGACAGAAGTAGCAGCACATTCCTGCAGTTACAATAAAATGTTGCTATAAAGGGCAGAAACGCAACTTCAGTCAGCTGTAATGAGCCTTGATAAGCAAAACAGTTACAGAAAGTCTGTGTTGTGTTCACTGCCACAGAAGAGAAACAAAGAATCTCTATTCATATAATGTCATTACAACATCCCCTCACATTCTTCACAAAAGAGTTTTTGAAACTCTGCTTATAAATGCTAGCAGCAGAAACACTAAGCTCGTTAAAGCAATCGTAAGAGTAGTACCAGTGGTCTGTGGTCTACTTTCTGTTTTTATTTTTGAGCCTGGTTTATTTTGCTTTTTTTATTTTTGAGTTTACTTTGGCTACTTTACTGTAAAAAGCGTTTTGTAGCAGCATTTGCTAAATGAAAGTGCTTGTTACGAGACAGTCACACAGTTTGTGCAGCTCACCTGCTAATCAAACACCACAGCAACAACTGAGCAGGATAACAGAATTATGCAAATGCTAATGCTAGAGCAATGATTCTTGAAGACAAATACATCAGGAAACAGAAATCAGAGGCGTTCAGCTTGCAAAATGTATCAGATGGATAGCAAGGAGCAGCGAGAACTTCTCTCGAGCTGAAGCAGTTATTAGCATCGGGGCTAACCTATTGCACTCACACTGCACCTATACACACCTATACACTCTGTCACTTACACTTTCTCTGCAAACACATTTGCACTGCTATATAATCTGTAACAACTGTTCATACACTAGCACAAGTGAAATGCGATTACAAACCCATAAGCAGAATAGATATTAAACTTCCTTAACAATTTCTTCAGAATTAAAACTTGATACCCACAGCTACTGATAATATATTATCTTTTCAGTTTCCTCTGCTTCTTTTGCACTGATCAGACTTTTACTCTCAGCTTTGTAGTTATGCTGCCAAGCCTCTTTGCGCCGCCTAACTTTTGCTTGCAGTTCTGAAACAAACCTTTTGCATGGGTGTTTTTTTTATGGGTGCATCCCCATTGACAACCAAGTTTCTGAGATGCAGCACAGTGCCCATGAGCATAGCTAACAATCCGTTTGTTTTCTTAGCTTTGGTCTTTTAATTCTGACAATCACAGAGTAGGAACGCATGTTCTGCAAAAGTAAACAGCTTTGATACTGCAAAGTGAATGAGCCCAAATTCAAGATTTCTTCTATTACACCAAGATCAAGTCATGTTAAAACTTGTTCTCACACAGGTAAAAACAGACAGACTGGATGCAGTATCAGCATATGGTTCCAATTTAAACTTCTACTCACCATGTTTGCAGTCTTCATCTGCTTCATCATAGTTTTTCTGTTGGCAGAAGGAGAAAAGTGGTAACCATGACAAATGGGAATACTTTGCATTTGAGGGTCAGAGCTTCATATAAGCTCCAAGCATGGCTATCTTTGCCTCACAGCAGAGTCCCTCACACTATCATTATAGGACTTAAGTAGTTTCCATAATCTTAGGGCTTAAGTAACTGGTGTAATTTTAGAGCTCTGGAAAGATAACATAACAGTACAATGGAGGAAAAAAGTAGGGTTTTATATTCTCATTTCTAGCTCTCTCTTCATGGTAATTTACCCAATGACTCAGATGTGCCAAAGTGGATTTAAAGCACAATGACCAGCCTGTGTCATTTCAGTGTAATGCATTAATTTAATGATATCATAGTTCTTTCTCATTGTTATGATTTTTAGAATTCTCGTAGAAAAGTCAACAAAAATCCACTAATGATACGTCTATTCTGCCCACTGGCACAAGTATAATGAAAAATAGAAAACACTTAAGGCCACACAGCAAGATAAGATGAGTGAAAAGAGCGATCATCTTAGATTAAAGGTTGCATGCTTGATAGGACAGTAACAATACTTAAACAGGCATTGTCCTCACCAGCTGCAGGAGGGCAGCGATACGGTAGAGCAGGGCACGGCTGCGGAGGGGTCCGGTGGCGGCGACGAGGGATGGAGGGCTCGGCGGGACAGGGGCACTGGAGGATGGGGCTTGGGGTGCAAGGACCACCAGGGCATCCGTGCTGTGGCTGACTGCCGCCTCGTACTCCCGTCTGGCTAACGATCTGCTGGCTTCTTCACATGACTTCTCCGCTCTCCTGTCCGCCATGACTCAGGGACAAAACGTCTATAGGCAGAAGAGGACAAGACCAAAACACTGAATGAACATCTTTCAACAATAAGGCTCAGCAACTGGAATAAAACTGCCTTTTCCATCCTCGTTTTCCTGGAGGCAACTGTCTCCTTGCTTAAAGTGCCAAATCCACAATTGAAAAACAGCTAACATTAGCAGCCTAACTTTTCAGTGTCACCCTAGATGACAAAACACGGATGACATGACAAGATACCCACCCTTGCAAGTGCTACTATATTCTTATTGATGCAAAGCTGCTCGATTTTCTTTATAATTTTCACAATATGTAAAGGGACAACAGCTTTGCCAACGGTGCTTTTCTTTTTTTTGATCATGCATATATAGTCCTGGTCACTGAGGACAGATTCAGATAAATAGAGCAAACTATTTTTGAATCATGTCTTCTATTGGCTTTATGAGAGAGAAATAACGAAAAATCGAAATCATGAAACCCTCTAAAACACCAAAGTGATACAATAATATACACTAACAGATTTAGGCAATGGTAGATCAGCAGTTTGTGTGTTCTTATTCTGGTTTTATCAAAATAGTCTGGAGGCTTTCGCATAGGTGGATATGATGGCAAGGTAAAGCTTTATATTTGTTTTGGTGGGTCTTTTTTGGCAGTTAAAATGTGTTTTGCTTCTGTGTCAGTACTCCTGTCTGCTTCTCCAAACTGGGAGCATACTGAACACAATCTACTATGGGTAATACACTATTTTTTTTTAAAAACACTGCGCTAATGTATGTAGACAGTTTGTTTCTGTCAACTACAAACTACTTACTATTGGTAAGTGCACATCAAGTTACACAATCTGAGAGAAAAATCAACAACACTCCCACACACATAAATACAGTGGCTTTAGAAAGTATTCAGACCCCTTCACTGAGCTGGAGCAGGAGGAAGTGGGTAGGGATTGGGACACCTGGGTTACTTTGCTTAGGCTGTTGCTTTTGTGACCTGATTCCAGATGACTGGCAATGGATAATGACATGGCATAATCCTCTGAGCTTCTGTAGGAAGCAACTGGACTTCTGTGTTAGGTTCTTGAAGATGTTTACATGACTTAATGACATGTCAGGAGTTTGAAACTTTCCAGGAACACAATGGCTTCAATAATTACAAGATGGAAGAAGTCTGGAACCACCAGGACTAGGGATGCACAATGTATCAGTAGTTGGTACTATTCGTGGGAAAGAATTGAGAAAATGTGGTTATTGCTATTGTTCCAATAATGAAATTTGAGTGCATCATGCAGAATACTAGAGATGTCCCTCAAAACTAAAGACTTTGTGGTCTCTTCTAACCTCTGCTCTTTGTGTTGCTGCCCGTTTATGCCTGTTTAAGGCAGCGGTGACTTACACAAACAGTGTGGACAGAGTGTGATTTCAGAGGCCACTCGCCAAAATGGACTTTGGGTTATGGTTTATTCAGCTTGACAACAATAATGACTATTATCCATGCATGCATTCCTTATCTTGTTTCTTATTATGTTTTATTTGTATCTAGCTGCTATAACATGTGAATGTCCCCAGAGGCACCAATAAAGTTTATCTTATCTTAAATCTGCCAGTATGAGAGACAGTCACAGCAATTCATCAAACACCTGGAGAGCAAGCAGAACATCATAAACCTATAAAAATGTGACGTGTTCAACAGCAGAACCTAATTAGCAATGTGTCCAAAAAGTTATTTAATTCTTGAAGACTTTGAGGCTGAGAACAATCAGCCCCTCCTCTCTACCAGCAGGGAGTCTCCATTTTCACTTTTGATATCAAGTTTCAATTTAAAATTAAATCTACAGCACTATAAAGTATGCAAAATGCAAAGGGGTTGGAATACTTTCCGAATCTCCTGCATTGGAGCGTTTGTTTCACTTTGGACCATGACATGTAATGGCAACTGCCGTAATTTTTGCAAATCCTTTAGGTCCACTTGTTTTTCAGATCCCTCAACACAGGAAAATTCCACACAAACCCTTCCATAAATACTTAAAAGTTGAATTTACAGGAAACTAACTTAACTGATAATTACCACATTTTTCCACAGTACAGACAGAACTTGAAATGAGGAGAAAAGGAGAGATCACAGAAATATTAAAAAAAAGGCTACTTCTATCTTGGGAGTAGTGGTCATTTGTCGACACTTGTTCTCCAAGTTTTAAATGTCACAAAGTTGTACAGCTGACTGCCAAACTCAACTCATCCGCAAGACATATTTCCATCTTTGCAAGGGCAAGAAACTACTCTCAGACACCAGATGTACTCAGAGTGCACTGGACCACATTGGACCCATTTCTATAAGACAGCAGTCACTCCATTTCTCACTGTTACCACAGACATCAGTCTGCAGTATAGTTGCATTCACTGATAAACTTGAGAATTAGTAAAAAAAAATAAACTGTATATGTATTGCCTTTCCATAACATCTCAAAAGTTTAATCTAACCTTGGTATCAAATGTTTTGGTATTAATAGTTTTCAAACTACAACCAATCACTATGTGTAATATGAGGCATGCACACAAAAAAACTCCAACGAAACAAAAATTTGTTCGCTCAAGCATCTCAAACATGAACATTTCACTCATATCTGTTTGTTATCATTATAATAAAAATCTTTGAGTTTTTGGGTTTGGTAAACAAAACAAGCAATTAAAAAACTCCATCTTAAGATCAAGGAAACGGCCCTTATTTCCACCCTAAAATGTAATTTCACGTAGTTTTGGCGGTAGCATGCAATGTCTACTACTCACCAACAGTCACATCCTCAAGTGGTTTATCTGTGTCATATATCAACAAGAAAAGAGGACAAGGCTCCTAAGAGTGGTTACTGCATTCCTTATATTACGTGCCTCTTCTCACACTGTGTAAATTAAAATACATGCAATGAGCTGGGAAAGCAACGCTCATATGAGAAGCCTAAAGCATTATGTGAGACATACTTCTTTTATGATCTCAATTTCTAAAGTCAGTGATGGTGGAGTCAACAGTCTGGTGTCATCTGACTTCTCAGACTAAGGGCATAATTGATAAAGCAGAAAAAAGGGCTTTATTGAGACTAGACAGTATAACATGCTAGACAGTATGCAGAAGGAAATAGTAACGCTTCAACACTTAGTAGAGACAGAGCCAACACTAAATTCTTTGTCAGTGGAATTACACAACAATATGCAGAGTCTCTATTGGACTGTATTTCAACTTTTATAATGCTTTAGATAAAGCATTGTCCTCATGTGCACTGATGAGACTTGTCAAGTCATATGTTCTCAATCTTTTTGTAATATTGCCTCAATTTGTGATGAATTACACTGGCTAAGATTAATATTTATTATATGAATTAGCACAAAGTATACCGTCATCAGTGGAATGATATCTTCATGCTTAACTTTACAAATATCTGCTATCCAACAGAATGCCGTAATCAAGAGGATAAAAGTGGGTAAATTCAGTGGGTCACGTACTTATATCAGTCAACTACTATCAAATATAATATAGCAAAAACAGGACTTGCAAAAGACACAAAGCTTGGATAGACATCAGACGTTGGATAGCTAGACATCAGATACATGTTACTTGGTTTAGATGGTGGTGAATTACAAAAAGGTTCTAAGAATCAAAGTCTGTAGAACCAACACACAGGCTGTGCTGGATCAGCAGCATCCTCTACTGAACCTGTTGCCCACTTCTTTTAATTACAGTTGAGAGTGTGAACGTTTTTCACCCCCACCATTCTGAGATCCGAAAATTGTTAACACACACAAATACAGCCTTCAAGTGTGTGGAAGGGAAAGCTGTGTATGGTTGTACGGTCATGTGAAAAAGTTAGGACACCCTATGAAAGACTGTGTTTTTTAAAAACATATTTAGACATATGGATATGTAATATAAATTTTAACAATACTGAGAGATAGACGTAATATAACTAAACTAGAAAAGCACTCAGAGAGCGAATACCTCTGCCAAGCAGCTCATGTCCACCCATATTGTGATTTCTACAAAAAAAAAATCCTGGATCCAGATGGTAATCCAGAACATCATCAATGTAATCATCTGTTCCTTGTCCCATTATCAGCATTTCCTGAAAATTTAATTTAAACACGTTCATAACTTTAGAAGTTATCTTGCTAACAGACAAACAAACAGATGAATGCCGGCAAAAACATAACCTCCGCTTGGCGGCGGTAACAATTAAAACTGAAGAATATACGTTTAAAAACTAAGAAATGGAGAGTCCAATGGCAGAGTCAAAGCCCAGATCTTAATCCCATTGAGATGCTGTAGGGTGACTTGAAACGGGCTGGACATGCAAGAAACCCCTCAAACATCTCACAGCTGAAAGAATTCTGCGTTGAGGAGTGGGGCAAACTTTTCTCTGACATCAGTCTGAGAAAAGTTTGCCCCACTCCTCAACACAGAATTCTTCCAGCTGTGAGATGTTTGAGGGGTTTCTTCATGTGCGGCCTGTTTC
>OMNN01003817.1:9767-20248 GCA_900302755.1 Chromis chromis
AATCCTTTTCCGTTCTTGATGATGAGCTGATCATTTGAATCAGGTGTGTTGGAAGAGGGAGACATCTAGAACGGAAAAGGATTTTTACTTTCGGGGACCAGGATTTTCCAGCCCTGCATTTGCAGATGCTCTCTGGATAGTCTTCATTTCATCAAAATTGCAGTGTGTTCAGTTCTGTGGTGTGGGACCAGATACACAGAACTAATGTCATTCCCATCAGCTCCAGCAGTACCTTCTCCAACCAAACAAGGCTAATAAGTGCCTAAAATGTTCAGTTAAAACGATCACTTATTACAGTAATGAAGTGGTGTTGAAAGGCTGCAGTTTATTTTCTGGACATTAGAGGGCAGCAGAAATCCAAAACAAGCTGACAACACAGAGCTTGTTGCCTAACAACACATCTGGCAGACACAGAGCAACATTGTCATCGTGCTGTGGATGATATTTATGTCCTTTAGCTGCAGGTTGGCTCTTTAATGACTGGATGTTCCTTTTTCTTCACCAGTTAGTCCCTAAATCATCTAGCTGATGTTTGCTGTTGAGTAGGTAGTTTAACAGAGTTTGTTTGCTGCCATCTGCTGCTGGAAACGAGGTTGACACGAGTTAACAGTTAACAGCTGAAATGTGCACTAAAATCCAAACTAGGTGATTAAAAAGGTTAAACATTTTTATAGAGCAGCAGAACTGGATGTAGTTAAAGAAGCTGAGTATAATTTACAGACAACAAAGTTATAAAAAAACAAATCTTGGAGTTATAATGTCTTTTTACACTGTGACATAAGCTCCATGTCACACATATTGACCGCTGGACCTGAGCTCTGGACACAGCTTGGCCTCCAGATCTTCTATCTTTATCGACTCCACGTCTTTGGAGCTGGACAGGCTGGCAGCTCGGGTGATCTTTGTGAGAGTTTCCTCATAAGGTGGAGGCAGGTAGACCATGACAAAGACTCCATCTGATCCATCGGAGCTGGTGCTGGTGTGGCGCTCAGCGTTCCTGGTCAGGGAGGAGAGGAACTCGGCACTGCTCTCAGCGTCCTGCAGGTCCAGAGCAATGATGTTGGCCAGACTCAGCTTACTGCGGGAACAGCGCCGATAGATCAGACCAACCAGCAGAGCCAGCAGGAGGACAGAGACGACCGGCAGGACGATGTAGACCACCAGCTCTGACTTTCTGTCCTCTCCCATTTCCAACTCATTCCAGTTATAGCCCTGGAGAGCAATTAGAAAGACATCATGAGCAATCTGCTTTTTCTTCCTCTCCATCTCATACGTCTGATTATTCAGTCTAAACAGTAATACATTTACACTGACTCAGTTTACATTGACTAGATGGATATTCTGTCATAGTTTTGGGCATCCTTTCAGTCTCTGATGACTCCCCAGCTTCAAAGCTTAAAATGGTGCTTAAGTAAATCAGAAAAAATGCACAGTTTTATCACCCTCATAGGAATCAAAACAGAGCCAAAATAGTCTGTCCAGTCACAATGTCAATAACCTACACAATCCTGATCCGTCTGTAAGGGCTCAGGGGTGTCACACTGTGGAATCGTCAAATACTAGAAGGTTCTCTCCTTGACCTTGTAGGTTTTACTCATAGAATGTACAACTTGTGTCTATAAAATGTGGATGATGGAGTCAAGTCAAAGGAGTTTTATTTCTATGGACCAAAAGCACCAATCACAAGTTTACCTCAAATAGCTTTACAATCTGTACATCTGCAAAACATACAACACCTTCTATCCTGAGAAAACGAATGCTATTTTGGAAAACAGGAGAGCACAGATGATGTGTGGAATCAGAATCAGTTTTGTTGCCAAGTAGGTTTTCACATACGGAAGAATCTGACTTGGTGTCTTGGTGCATAACAGTAAACATTGACAAGTAGAACATTTCAGGTTAAAAGATTGTGCCAATGTTGCAAGATAAATAAGAAGCAAGTGTAGCAAATCCAAGGGATTATAAGTAATAAAATATAAGTAATAGAAATATTCACAGTGTACAGGAATGTGCAAATACATATAATGTACAAACAGACACAGCAGATGAAAGTGAAGTGTATCAAGTAGATAGAATTTTCTGCTGGGAAAGAAAACCTTTTAATGATCCACCTCATTGAAATGAAAGGAGTGAATTTCAGTGTAACTGCATGTGTTATATGGACATCAGTACTTGTTAAGTTTGACTCTACCATACAGTACTTATACTATGTGTGCATGCACATGGATGAACCGAATTTAACATGTGTTCAGTTCCAATTTTGATGTTCAAAATGATATGTTTGTGGGCATCTTGCATTTCTTTGTGGTTCTTCTAGTTCTTGTTTTGAGCCTCTTTGAGTTTTGAGCCTCTTTGTAATAGTTCTTTGTATCTTGATGGTCATTCTGGTGGTTGATTGTATCTCTGTGATCTCTGTGTAGATAATTTGTGTATTTTCTTTATCATTTTGTTTGATTTCAGTGTCATTTTGCAGGTGAAGCCCTGCAGTCAGATGCTGGTCACCATTTCTCTGCATTAGTTGAGCAGGACAAGTTATTGTCATTCAACCCAAATCTTTCATACTGTTCTCTAAAAATATATAACGAAGCTTCAACAAAGACTTCTCCATCAAGAAGTGACCTTGTGACAGTCACCTGCTGTTTCTTTTCAATACACCAGAGCCATGTTGGCTGCAGATGGTTTTGCATTAATATGAATGTGTACAGTGTGATCTCCTCTCACACTGAGCTGCACCGCCTGCAAACCTGCAGTGCTGCTCATCAGGCATCACAGACCCTGAGTCTGAGTTTGATCCAGACAAGAAGGGTGATCCTGCATCCCTCCAGCTGTGACAAAACAACATGTGGCAGTGCTGCTAACATCCGCTCACAGTGTCCCAAATTCCCCTTGCCTCAGTTTTTCTAGCAATTAGTTAATGCTGCCTGGGTGACCCAGCACCCTGCAGACTCTGGTCCTGCAGGACTAATTCTCAATCCGTCTGAGTGTCAGCCGGCTGCTCTCAATGTTGTTGTGTTGTATCTTGACACTTTATGTAAAGCTTATGGAAATCTCTCAGGAAAGAAAAACATCTAGTCCGGTTTTATGAACAGCATGCAGCCTGTGATTTATGCCAGTGGGATTCACACACTCATGTAATTCTAGACCAGTTTTGGTTGACTGTCAGCTGAAGTTTCTACACCTGCTGCAGCAGTTCAGCATTTTCATTTTTTATATGGTAATTTGAAAAAAATTAATAAATAAAATTGAGCACATAAACAAACAAGCTGCAAACTAGATGCAAACTACAGGGAGTCAAGGGAGTCTCTTAATTAGACATGAGTTCCACTGAAAACATAATTAGTAGTTTGCATGTTATGAACTATAAAAAATAGAGGTTAATAGATATTGGTATCAAGTCATAGGTGTTTCTCAGTTTTTGATTTTGTAAACCAAATTATGTATAAACTGATATTCAGTAGTGTGCACCAGTTTAAGCACTGAAAGTGTGGATTTAATTAATGAATTTCATAGAAAGCAAACCCAAACATGTTAAATGCTGCTGCACTTGTAATGGAACTGACCCAAATAATACATCCTTCGAAAGCACAATGAGTTTTGCAAGAGTTCACTGAACAAAATGCTGCCAAGCTTTTAGTCTTTTTTAGTAAAATTGAGGGTAAATGTTAAGGGGTTAAAGGATTTGGCAGGTTGGTTGTGTCAGCATCTACTGTGGATTCAGTCTGTTTTAGTGTCTCCTCATATAAACCCAGACTGACTCCATGATGCTTAGATGACGCTCTGTGGGGCCAAACCATCTGTTGCAGGACTCCTTGTTGTTGTGGCTGAGGATAGTTCTTTATAGCTCTGGTGGATATTTGAGGTCAATGTCTCTGATGGTGTTGAATGCTGGATTCCTAAAACTCTAGCACAGTAACTGGAATTCAAACCTTTCAAAATAAAATGTGTCAACTTTTGAATTTTACTGTGGCTTCCAGCTGCATATGGGGCGACGCCAAGTGGCTCTAGAATCAAAGAGTCCACTTCAAGAACTGGTAGAAGTAACTCACAGAGGAGATTCAAAGTTTACTCTTGATCCTGGAAACAGCCGCTGACAGAGAAAACTCACCTCAAGGTTCATTTAGGAACTTTTCTGGAGTTTTACGATCAAATCACTTGACCATCATTTTGCCATCTGCTGCTTCCAAACCCTAGAACGACCTTTCAGTTTCAAGTTTTAAGCCCACACGAACAAAAAAATCCTTTAAGTGTTTAGAATTCCCATGACAACTGGCAAACACCATCTGCTGAGGAAGGTCATGTAGTATAATCCAAAGGTCCAAAAAAAACAACAACCTAAAACTCTTCAGCCCTGCAACATTATGTATGTATAGCTAGTTCTATTTCTAAATATAATATATTATATTTTAAAAAGTGTTGTTGTAAATTCCATTGCAGTTAAATCATCTAGTCAAGCTTTTAATACTACATTTAAAATCAGGATCATTACTGATACAAGCAGAAACAAAATGAGACATGGTAGGAACGTTTCTTTCCCTTTCTTTTAACTTTTAACTACATATGGAAACATTTTAGGTTCAACTTCTACCAGCTGAATATGTCAGGTTTACACAGGTGAACCTGGAGTCTACACACCTGCTGCTCCTGTGGCGGAGGTGATCCTGTCACCCAGTCGTACGACCCTCTGCCTGCTGGTCCAAACCTCATCCAGCTGCTCTCCAGTAGCACCCGCATGATGCTCAGGTGACAGTGGTGGTGGTAGTGGGCTGGATGGATGGAGGAATGTGTGTATGTAGAGTACAGACAGTGGATGGTGATCGACTGAAGTGTCCAGCTGTTGGTCCAGAGGTTTCAGGAGTAAACGGAGCAGAAGGGACGACTGGTGGTCAGAGGGGAGGACGGTGCTGGGAGTCGAGGGTGAAGATGTGTGAGCTGGTGCCCAGTTGTGTGGGGTGGAGGGTGATGGGAGGGGCCACATGCTAAGCAGCTGCTCACATGCCCACACATGCAGCAGAGCAACAGGATTCAGGCCAATGATGGGATTTACAGTCGTGCAGCTGCCCTATATCATAGACAGAGTGCGGTTTGTGTGTGTGTGTGTGTGTGTGTGTGTGTGTGTGTGTGCGTGTGTGTGTGTGTGTGTGCGCGTATGTATATGTTGGTGTGTGTGAGTGTATGCAGGTTGTGTGCCAGTAAAGCTTGGTGACAGAAAAAGGCGGAGCTCCTCTTTACATGAAACCTCAGGCACGTGGAACACACTTGAGGAAAAAACAAACTGATGGTGAAATTACACAGCTGTTACATCTGTGTGCATGCGTGTGTGTGTGTGTGTGTGTGTGTGTGTGTGTGTGTGTGCGTGCGTGCGTGCGTTCGTGCGTGTGTGTGTGTGTGTGTGTGTGTTTGTGAGGACCAGTTGAAGGGAAATATGATGTTTTTCTGACAAACTTTTTGAGTTGTTTACTAGGTTTAGCTTAAGCAAAGGTTTAGGTTAAGGTTAACAATGTCCAGCATTAACAATGTGATTGGCCAGCTGTGTAGATGTTTTATTTGTTTGTCTATTTGTGGCATTTTTCATGTGTACAACCCACTACAACATTATCAGTGTCTGAAAATGTGCACCATCACCCCCCTTTTAAAACAATAATACAGCTCCCCTGTGTCTGTGAAGGACTTCTTTCAATTTGCCTCCCAGAGCTGCTGCTCAGATCAACTCTAAACTCACTCAGTTTCCAATGAAGGCAGCACATCTTAAGGACTGGTTCACAGAGATCATAACCCAGTCTAAGATTAAGTTATGGTTGGATTTCAAAGAACCCAAGTTCAGTGTTTGGCAGTAATCCTGAAGCAACTAATTCATTGCAAATGTGTCTAGTACTGTGAAGCAGAAACCCCCGAGGCTGAAAAATGGAGCCGATGCAGAAATGCCCCAAAATGCAGTTCCTTAAATGTTCACTTGAGGCTGGCTCCAAAAGCAAGCCAATCTCCATAGACCCCCGTGTTAAAATGACCAACTTTACAGCAGAGATAAACACGTTTATGGGACAAAAAAAAACATTTTGTTCTCTATAGCTAATTTCCCCGTTCATGACAACTGTACAGGTGGTGGATTTTGATATAACTCACATGTTTTAACTGTATTAAAGCATAAAATTATACATAATTAAGGACATGGCTGCTTTGTGAGACAGGTTCAGAGATGTTTGGATTAGCCGAGAGTTAGGAGAAGTGGGGTACATCCATCTTTATATACAGTCAGTGGGTAATATGGACAACTAACACAGTACTGCTATTAAACAAGCTACTCCTGTGAATTTACATGTCCTGCATTGAGTTCTGGTCTTGTGGAGCTGCTTGTGTCAACATGTAGTTTTGCCACTATTAATATTTGTGCTGCAATTACAACAAAATGAACTTGGGGGTAACTAGTTTTTGGTTTGTTGTTATTATCAGACATTAAAATTCAACATCAAAATGTCAAATTCACCTTCAGTTACCCATAAGAGGATTTGATTGCACAAATGACACTTAAAATGGCTTCTAATGTCTGATTATTAAAAAAAAAAAAAAAAGAGAGAAAAAAAAGAAGAAAAAAGCAAAAAACAAAGCTCCATTCACAATGGTGACATGATGATATGCAATAGAAAGTCTTTATATTAGACAAGCTTTGTTAGGAAAACACAGAACTAGACCAAAGTGCAGAACTCAGAGACCAGGCGGGAATAAAAGATTAAACAGGTATTTGTACAGATTGTAGAGTGTGCAGTGAGGAATGATTCAGGTAGTTACTCAGGTGAAGGGGAATGCAGATTGAGAGCGGACAGGGCTTGGCAGAGGAGTGAACTGGCTTGACAGGGAGTCCAATCCTGTTGGCAGGGTAGTTCTTGTTAGGGTGTAGACTGAAGACGGGCCATTTGGAGTCAGGAGTACAGGAAGAGTCAAGGGAGGCAGTGAGTGTTGTACTAAAAATTTTATTTTTCTGAACAAAATCATTAATTGGTGAATAAATCTAATTTAAATCTATGTTTTTCACAAACATACAGTATGTGACAGCTATGAACACCTGTTTATGACATACATTTTGACTCTTCCTCACATGATAAGTGCAGGTTTAACCACAACGAAACACTGAGAGCCTGGTAGCTCGCTTGCAATGTAGTCACTATTAATGTATATTTAGATGCTTTCCTTCTTATATAATGCAAACAGATTGGGTTTAGGGGTTCACTATAGCATGTAAGGAATGAATCGGGTTGGTGCAGGTTGTCAGTGATTAGTTTATACGCAAAGTTTGCATGAAACATCTGCACAACTGACCTGACTGTGCATGTGTATATGTTAATAAAACCTAAAGCAGACAGGAGGACAAACACACGAGTCAGACAGAGGCGGCTGTTATTGTCATCCGCTGGCATGCAGCCTCCTTACATTAATCCTCATTGAAATATTGCATGAGAGAGTAAATACCTGCAAGCATTTTCTGATTAAATGTCTATACTATGGATTAGCATGAGATTACCAGCAAGTTTTATTGTATGGAAGGGCCTCAGCGAAAACAAGGTCGGGTCATCGCTGTTAGTCTCAGGAGGAAATTATTGTTCATCGTTTAAATGATCCCTTACCATCAGCAAAATGCTTGTTTTTAAAGTCCATTTTATTTAATGATGCTGTTTTGCTTATTTGCATATTTCTATATATTGTTGGGATATTATATCTTAATACTTTTTCCGAATAACAAATAGAAACAAACAACCTAACAACACACAGTTATTTCAGCAGACTCCTCTACTATTGTTTTGTTTTTTTAGCCTTGTTAATATGTCTTTAATATGTTTTTAATGCTGATATCATTAGCTAAATACGCACTCAATGCCCTAGCAGAGCATTTCTACCTTGAAACTGTAGTGTACTGATGACAGCCTCAAAAACACTGACTCAGACTTTCAAGGTTTCATTCATAACTAACCTAAGGAACCAGTCCTGTCAACTTGCAAGGTGGGACTTTCTGTGTCATTATTTATATAATATAATATGTAACATGAGTTATAAGGACTGATATGAGTGTTTAAGGCTTTAATCAATGTCTAGATTTTTTTCTGGAGCTTTCAACTGCAACTCATGGGCTTCAATGGATGGGGTTTGTTTAGTGGTCATGGAGCAAAATCCAGCTGCCACTGAAGACCATTAAACATAACTGAAAATCAGTAAGTTCACCTTGAAAATTTAGTCCAGTTGTGTGTTAAAATGTACTGCAGTCATGTCAGAAAGCATTCAGACTACTTGACTTTTTGCAAACTTTATAGTGCTGTTGATTTAAGTATAGTCTTGTATAGCCAGACTTTTCTCCACAGCGCTGTTTCAGTACTGTAGAACGGTCTGACTGCACCTCATTATCATTCTGCTATAGGGGAAGAAAATGCTCTGGCATGTTTGTGTTTCTTTAAACCAATCACAGTGATCTTAGGTGGTGATAAACACAGGATGCTATGACTGTGCCTCTGAAAAATAGTAATGAGAGCATTGTTTTGGTGGAACATAGAAGGTGGGGAGGCAAGCATTGTCATTAAAATAGATAATTCATTAAAAGACCCAAACAGGCCTGCCTTGTCACACAATGCAAATCTTGAATCAAAACTTTATCAAAGCACCAACACTGGTTCTTTCCCCCACCAATCTACAATCAGTAACCCATGATGTCAAATTAGAAAAAACTGTTTCTCATTCACTAAAGTATTCAAAGTCCATTTTAGGCAACCAGTTACAGTCTGGAGTCTTCTTTGTTTAAGTCTTTACAGGCTTTGCACACCTGGATTTGGGCAGAATTGACACCAGTATCACATGAGAAAATCCCGTCGGAGTCATCATCAGATTTCACACATAAGCTTAAGAAGTGTCATAAACTCTGCTGGAGCCGAAGCTTAATTTTCAATCCAGATTTACAAATCAGAATCTTTCCGCACTTTGGTGTAAATCCTCGACGCGCCTTCAGTCAGGGGATTTAAAGAAGTCATTGAGATCAAACTGCTGATGGAGCCTAAAGAGATATCTCATAGTGTCAGACTGCACTGTGTATAATGCATAGCCTGGCAGAGATGTCTTGTGTGTAAATGGATGCGGTGATCCAGAATTTCCCTATGTGAGCAGATTAAATCTTACACACTTGAGAGAGAGCACTGTGCATCAGAAGATATGCAGCCTATTCCACTCAACACAAATGAAATACAGCATGACTTTCTAAGCAATAAAGTAAAGAGAAAAAGGAAAAAATCTAACTTACCGATTTTGAACCGATGGGAAGCCGGTGAGGGATCACTGATTCAGTGTAATATGGGAACACTGTACAAAAAAGATGTGAAAGATTCAGATTCTATGTAAAAGTATGGCAGATATGAGTCTCATACTAATACATTATGTTACTGGAATATTCTTACTGGTGCTCTAATATTTACAACCTAGTTTAGTGTTGCAATTTAATTTAACAATGCGCAGTGTATTTTTAAAGGTCATCATATATTTGTTATGTAAAAGTGTTTACTAAGATGAAATGGAAATACTCAGGTAAAGTGCAAATAACTCAAAGCTGTATTTAAGTACAGTGTTGGAGTCGTAGCTCCTTATCAGCCAACTAACACTGAGTTGCTGCAACATCACCTGGGATTTTCTGTCTGGGTTTTATCTGCATGATTTTACAGCTTTTCAAAAAAATCAATTAGGGTTAATCAGAGCTCTCCTGCTTACAACAGATGGAATAACTGGACAGATGGATTATTACTGCTAGTTTTCTGTGTACGTAATCCTAAAAACAATGTTGCATTTGATTTCATTGTAATCAGCAGCAGGGTGGAAGATTAACCTGTCTGGGTTGATATTTAATGTGTTTGAATAGAGCTTTGGATGAAGGGCATCCACGTCCACACACTGTTGTGTAGTTTCTGCTTGAGGCTCTTTTTTCGAGTTTTAGTTTAGGCCCAAGTTTTACATTATTAGGGCCCGAGCACCAACGGTGCGTAGGACCCTATTGTTTTTGTAATGTTTATTATTATTATTATTAGGGCCCGAGCACCAACGGTGCGTAGGACCCTATTGTTTTTGTAATGTTTATTAGGGCCCGAGCACCAACGGTGCGAGGTCCCTCTTGTATTTCAAGTCGTTTTTATTATTATTATTAGGGCCCGAGCACCAACGGTGCGAGGTCCCTCTTGTATTTCAAGTCGTTTTTATTATTATTATTATTCTTTTTCTTACAAATAAGTAAGCGCATTTTTAAGGGCCTGAACGTGGATGAAAAATGGTCAAAATTTGCACATGCATCAGACCCGGCGAAAAATTTGATATTTTGGGGGAACTGCACATGTGACTGGCAAAATGACTCAACAGCGCCACCTTGAAATTTGGCGTTTAGTGGAGTTAATACAAATAGTTTCACGTACAGCTATGAAATTTGGTACACATATGTATAATGACAAGACAAACAAAATTGCCTAATA